>JACVEC010000297.1:0-20893 GCA_025215565.1 Flaveria ramosissima | reverse complement strand
AATTATAAAAAATAAGTAATTTATTATAAATAAGTATATCAAAAACCATTTTAATTAAAATATGTATATAGGTTAGGTGCGAGGAAAGGATCGATCTTTTGAGTATTTAAAATAGAAAATTGAGCCTTTGAGTTTTCATGTTTGAAATCTGATAACTCAGTTTTTTAGAACCAATATAAAAATAAAGATTGATATTTTGAGTTTTTCAAAAGAGACGACTACTACAAAAAAAGCTTCAATGAAGATGAATATTTCACATGGAGGAGTGTGCATCTTTATATCGTGTGCCACTAACGTCTGGCGAAGGTTATACCTCGGAAAGTCCATGAAGTTAAGGTTTTGTATGTATTATATCGTTTTGAGTGTGTTTTGAAAAACCTTGGTTTATTAAAATAGATAGATATGATGATTATTTTTAATTTTTAAAAGATAGTAAAAAAGTGGCATGCCTTTATCTGTATTTTAAAATGTTATTCAAATCAACTATAAATTAGTGAATATTATAATCTAAACTAGTTTTTTAACTCGCTGCGTGTTGCAGCGGCGCAATTCGCGATGTGATAAAGTTTTAACTACAATCGACGCGACTCGTTTCCGAGTTAAATTTACATCGAAAAGTAAAGTAACTCGAATTTATACATCGAATGAAAACGTATTATATTTTACGCAAATCCAAAACTAACATAGACAAACTCAATACGTACATAGAAAATAGGCACGTATGGCGGCCGTATGTGGCATGGTAAAGTATAAATGACAATCGCCCCGAACCGTTTGAAAATAAATTTATGTCAAAACGTAAAGTAACTCGAATTTATACCGTCAAATGAAAACATATTATATTTGGCCTGACACATGTTCAAACAAAAATCATGTTCAAACGTATACCAACTCATAACATAGTTTTAAACAAACCTACAAACTTTTTGTATTTAACCGGCTTATTTTCAAACATATAGTCTATCAGAATTATCCTTATAACTTTTAATAGATAAAATTATTTTTTAATATATTTTTTTAATCCAGCAAAAATACCCTTATTACTTTGATCAACACAGTGGTATATGCTACTTTATAATCCAACGACCTATAATTATTATTAAATAATTGTTCATTACGTTTGTGTTTTAATAGTATACAAGCCGCAGGCAGATGGGAGGTGGAGAAAGGGAAAACAGATGCAAGATGACACACATGAGGTGGGAAAACGACATCCAAGCCATAGCGACCATCGTCTCCGTCGTCTCCGACACCATCAAACACCGAATGCCCCCTTTCTCTCTATAATTTTTGTGTATATCAGTCTATCTCTCTCTATAATATCTCTATTTTACATAAATAGAAATAGTAGGGGCCATAATGCAAAACATGGTTTACCATATGGTTAAAACCAAAACCCCAAAAACATACATTCATTCCTCTAATTTTATAAGTTTACAGGGTAATATGAAATCTAACTTAATCATTGTCACCCTCTTGCACTGTGTGGACTTGGTTAGCAAAACATACATGTAAATATGGAAGGACGATTTAAAATTAATTATATAGATGAGCTTAAAATTTGGTTTTTCATAATTAAATAATAATACTAGTACGAATCAGTTCAAAACCTCCTTTGATGTGAGTACACATTTACTTTTTTTATATTTAGATAATTAGTTAGTGGTGATCAATATTAATCTAAAACTGCAGTTAACCACATGATGTAAATGCTGATCAGCTGATCAATAAATTTATTCATTTTCCTGAAATTAAAGCATTATGCAGTTTATGCACTTTCTGTTAAATTGAATATATATACCACAATTTGCACTTACATCGTCCTTGGTGACATTTTAAACGATGGGTGAGACAAAACCAAACGAATTATGGACTCCTCTTTTCACCTAATTTAAATCTTTGTCTTGGGTTTCCATCAGTAAAACATATTTATTAATCCACACACAGAATATTCCTAAAGTGTATCAAATCTGGGTTTTGGCACCAGGGTTAAGTTGATCACCATATGTAAGAATTAAGTATTATATGTACTCATTTGTTTCTTTATGCTTTAACATATTCTTTAATCGTATTGGATTGGTAATGGCTTGATGTAAGCATATGTCATAAGATCGATCTTTACACATTCTGATTTCTGACACTAGTTTCTTTAATTATTATTTGATTACTAAGGTTTAAAAAATTGCTTGATGAAGTTAATTCCTGCTTATCAAATAGTTGTTGTACATTGAAGCGGATGTTTTGTTTTATAGGGAGTAATTGAACATTGCAATTGTGTTTGACTTTGTGAATATTGATATTTTAAAATTATTTGCTTTATAGAATACGTTGTTTAAAGTACTTTAATTATAATAATGATTAGCTAGAAATTAAATTAAATTTTAACAAAATTAACTCTAATTAAAATCTTTTTTATGAAACATTTTATTTAGCTTTAGAAAAAAAATTTAATTTTATTAAGATAATAGTAGATGTTCATTTATTAAGTAAAGTATATTTATGTAGTGAGTGCATGTGTTCAAATCCTACGCGGATCCTTAGTGGATCCTAGGTGGACATTTAAAAAAAATGATATGTGACTTTTAAAGATTTTAATTTATTTGTATATATATGTTTTTTTTCTATCTTTCAATGAATAACATAACATAATGTATTGCTTTTAAACAAATCATATATACAACTATTATCGACCTTAGAGTTTCGTTTTTCATAAAAAAACTTAAGTTACCAACAACTTCAACGTCCTCTTCGACGGGCAGATTCTCGGCAACATACGTTTTTTATATATAATTACGTATGTTATCATCGGTTTCAACATTCTTTTCAACAAGCAAAGCCCCAACGACTTTTCAGTGTTCTTTTTTTATGGTTTTATGTCCCTTCAACACTCGGGTTGCAACATTTTGATATTTTTATACGTCATTCTACGCCTTCGCCGCAACACGAGGGTTCATAATACTTAGTTGCTATTAATACCAAACATAAGAGTATTATAATGCAAACACTTTAATAGCACTAGATTGTATAATTAACAAAAAAAGAAATTTGTAATGGTTTGTTTTGAGACATAATGATTAGCTTTTTTAAGAAACAAAAAAGTTTAAAAATTTATTATCATTGTTTTATTACTTATCGTATTTACTTTTACGTAATCATTTTATAATTACTAAATTACTATTATATTTAATATTTTATTTATTAAACTCGTGTATTAAACAGAGTTTCTAATAAAAGAGTATATGCCCACTTATATCTTTAATTGAAGGGGTAGAAAGGTAATTTTAGACCGACTTCATGAAACTTTTTAAACTGACTTTCATCTTTAGGATGCAAAACATTACGTTTGTCCGAACATTTGGAATAAAGCTGTAACTTTTGGAACATAAGGACGAAATGTGAAATTTGAATAAATATCAACAATCATCCGTGTAGTTTACTTTCTTTATTAACATTATTTAGTTTTACAAAACTTTTGTTTTTTTAATAATGTTTATTTTTATGAAAGCTTGATTTTTTTTTCTTATAATGGGAGTGGACCAAACATTAAGCAAGTTTTAGAAAGAAATCAGTGAAAATTTTCACCTAATGCACTATGGGTTGGGGACAGTACTCTACCCCTAACATAGTATACTCCAAATGGATGGACATTCACTTGAAATTTTTCAAAATTTTAGCGAGATTTACGTGAATAATAAGAGTAACAAACGTAACGGGCAAATCAACATATGTTTAGTGTGTACGAGTTTGTCCATGCTTACTACACACATGACGCTAGTTAGCAGCATTTTTATCAATCACAAGGCAGCACTTAGAAGTTTGCATAGCCAGTAGTTTCTTCCTCTTGCACACACCCCCACACACATACCAAAACAGGTAAACTTATCAAAAGGTTTCTTAAGAAGTATTAACTAAAGAAGCACTCCGTATGAGCACTTTTGATGCCAATATGCCACCTTTGTGCCTTTTTTAGTGACCTTTATAATGGCACTTTGGATTCTGGATGCTGTCTTATTTGATCATCTAGAGAGAAGGTTCTTAAAGGATCAGATAAAAAGAACACAAAATGTTTAGTGATGCCCACGCGTAAATGGCACTAGCCCTCCTGCAAATAAAGAAAACCAAAGCACTTTGTGATACTCATGTTTAATTTCGCATAATACTTGTTAACTGTTTTCGATCAGAAAAATCAATATAAGAGACCAGTAACATATCTTCTGATTCATATTTCCATTATGAACACTGACTGTAGGATCCAAACCATTTGTTTAACGCTGAGCATTCTTTCTTGCATAGTTTTGACTTGAACTTGAAGTCAAGGTGCGAAAAGAGGTTGAACAATTTTGGTTCAAGATTCTAAATACTTCGTTTACAGGTTGTATAATTCGTGAGAGGACAAGAGCTAGTGAAATGAAACAACCATTTTAGGCCCTTAAATTCCTGATTTCCCGGGGATCTTTTAAGAAAATGTGTAAAATGCACATATAAAACTTGTACTTTGGACTTGCAATATTTCAAAAATACCCTAAAATTGTATAAGTTCGCTTGAGACTCTATAAGAAGATATTCACCACAAAGATTGAGATCACCCTAGAATTATTTACTTTATATAAGTTTGGTAGCATATCTATTTTCGGAAATTATTTACTTTATTTAAGTTTGGTAGCATATCTTTTCGGGTTTAGAGTTAGATTATGATACATATCCTTCTATTCTAATGAAATGGTAACTATGGAGGACACGTGTCAACACCAAATTCACTCTCACAAAAATTTTCCCGCTTTTTTCTCATATTAAATAATTACCTTAATTACAAATAATATTATTTAAGTCTTTTTAATTAAAAATGATTTTCTAATAAATTAAGAAATATATCTTTTTTATTAATATTATACCTAAAGAAATAAATTTGAATAAATAAAAAAATTTAAAGCATCAAACTTATTTAAAAATATGAAATCTTTTAAATTTAGTGTTTTTAAAAAGTAAATTTTTATAAACCAAAAATAATTAAAAATGAGAGTTATAATAAGGATATTTATAAAAATGACAATTTTTGTAAACAAAATGTTTGATTTTTTTTGAATTTTTTTAAAAAGTTGATATCGTTGTTTATTACTTATAGTTTTTACTTATACGTAATTTAAATCACATCTTATCTTATAATATCGTTTTATAATAAAGTACAATTTATTTTATAAAAATTTTTATTAATCAACCCGTGTAATACACGGGTTTACTAAAACTAGTTTGTTTAATATAAGTAAGAGACTCTTGTGATTGTTTTGATGTTGGTTTTTAGTATTAAGAAAAAAGCTAGTTAAACGTTCGCTTTAAAACCCTGGCGTGTTTTTTCTTTGTACCGATTCTAGGTATCACATTTGACAATTTAACTTGAACCATAGTCAATTGATGTCCAATTTGAAAGGATTTTCACCAACAAATCCTTCTATTCTAATAAAAAGATAACTATGGAGGAGACTTATCAACACCACATTCACTCTCACAAAATTTTCTCGCTTCTCTCTCATATTAAATAATTACCTTAATTACAAATAATATTATTTAACTCTTTTTAATTAAAAATGTTTTCTAATAAACTAAGAAATATATCTTTTTTATTAATATCATACCTAAAGAAATAAATTTGAATAAAATAAAAAAAATAAAGCATCAAACTTATTTAAAAATACGAAATATTTTAAGTTTAGTGTTTTAAAAAGTAAATTTCTTATAAACCAAAAATAATTAAAAATGAGAGTTATAATAAGGATATTTAATGACAATATAATAAGGAGATCGTTGTTTATTACTTATAGTTTTTACTTCTATGTAATTTAAATAATATCTTATCTTATAATATCATTTTATAATTAAGTAAAATTTTATTTTATCAAAAATTTTATTTATTCAACCCGTATAATACACGGGTTTACTAAAACTAGTTTGTTTAATATAAGTAAGAGACTCTTGTAATTGTTTTGATGTTGGTTTTAGTATTAAGAAAAAAAACTAGTCAAACGGTTCGCTTTTAAAACCCTGGCGTGTTTTTTCTTTGTACCGATTCTAGGTTTCACATTTGACTATTTAACTTGAACCATAGTCAATTGATGTCCAATTTGAAAGGATTTCCACCAACAAAACACATTTGAGAAAAAAACAACAAGATTAATGTCTAGAAGGTCCTTTTGCGGCAACTAAATCTAGTTAACTACTTATAGTTTACGTTTAATTTATGTTACTGTTTTGCGACCGAATTCAAACGCTTGAAGATTTAAGACATTTTATGACTGTTTTAGTTTTACATGGTTGTAAATTTTAATTTTGCCACCATTTGGATTAGGTCACAAACCAATCCTAAATACTCAAACGTTATTTTTACTTGAATTTCAGCTGCTCATACCCATTTTTGATAGTGAGTAATTAGGATTATATGAATATTTTCTATATAATTAGGTGACTAGATAACTTCGGCTCACAATGGGATTATAGATCAAGTAAAGGTATCTTATGCAATCTCTTTTTTAAAATTACCAAATATACCATGCTTTTATCACAAAAAATGAACTTCAGAATATGAGGAATGAAACTTTAGTGATCTTTAGAAAAGATTAGTTTGCGGAGACTCAAATAAAGAAGAAGGGCACTCATGTGCTTTGCTGTTTCCCTCTTCAGATCCTTCTTATAATATCTATGGTCATTTGGTGCTGCTTTTGGATCCCACCATATAATCTCTTCTTTTTATTATACTAAAATCGCCAATGATATATGCTTACAAGTGATACGCCAATTTGCTGTTCAACTATATATCTTGTGTGGTCGAAACTTGTTTAGATTAATAAGATAACATATCTAATTTAAATCAACTTATGAAAGTGGGAAGATGTTGTTAGCAGCATATATGATTCTATCCATTAGTAAAGGACTCCCAAAAACTCATGATTCATGTGCAACATGTTACAACCTCGATGGGGATTCCATCTTTCATGACCCTAAGCTATTTTTTAAATTAATTACTTTAATATAATTTTAACTAGCTAATTGCAAATATAATATTAATTTAAAATAAATAAAAAGTATTTTAACAAATATAAAAATAATACTCCATTAATTTTAAAGGACGAAAAATGTAATTTACTCTTAGAGTAAATTACATTTTTCGTTCTTTAACTTTATAGCAAATTTCAGAGATTGTCCTTTAACTAAGGAAATTACAGTAATTATCCTTTACGTTTGAATTTCGTTACACGTTTAGTCCTTTCCTCTAACGTTCGTTAATTTTACTAGTTAAATCAGGTCACATGAGTTGCACGTGAGGGTAAATCGATCATTTTACCCTTATTAATAAATATACAAATCAATAAAACCCAGCCCACCCTCCTACCCCACTCTCCTGCCCTCTCTCTCTCTCTCTATATGCACAAAGAACACCACCCTCACAAGCTAAATCGCCTGCTGCCTTCCTCGACCAGCTTCACCGGCATCCTCCGCTGCCTTCCCCGACCACCTTCAGTCACAACCACATCTCTGAACCATCACCTTCACAACCTAAATCGTCTCCATCACCGCCACTACCACCGCCACCACCCTAAACCACAATCGACCACTCACCTACATCAACTCCCAACTTGTAACCAGCCGACCACCACCATCGTCACCTCCATCACCATAAACCATCAAATAATCGAACTCATTCACCATACTTCGTCGGTGGTTCAACACCCCCACTTTAAGATCTAGGGTTTGTGAATTGTACACAACCCGAGATCGAGATCAGAGAGAGGGGTGTTGGAGGAATCTGCAACAGTTACGGGGTGGTGGTGGGTGGTGGTTGGGAACCTTAACCTTCTCAGTTTGAGTTTGCACCTGATGTATATATGTATATACATATACATATATATGAGAAAGAGGAGTAGAGAATAGAGATAATAATGGCGATGAAGGGGGGCGGCGGGGGGGGGGAGGGGGGGGGGAGTGGGGGGGGGACGGGGGCGGGAAGGGGGCGGTCGGGGCGGGCGGGGGGGGTAGTAAAGACGGAGGGGGGGGGGGTTGGGGGGGGATAGATATATATATAGATATATATATATATATAGAGATATATAGAGAGAGAGAGGGTACAGATGTATAGGGAGAGAGAGATATAGAGGGAGAGGTGAGAGAGAGAGAGAGAGATAGGAGAGAGAGATAGAGAGAGAGAGAGAGAGGAGATGAGAGAGAGAGATAGGAGAGAATAGAGGGAGAGAGATGAGAGGGAGAGGAGAGATGATGAGAGATAGGGAGAGAGAAGAGGGGGAGAGAGAGAGAGAGAGAGAGAGGGGGGGGGGGGTGGGGAGAGAGAGAGAGAGAGAGAGAAGAGAGAGAGAGAGAGAGAGAGAGAGAGGAGAGAGAGGAGAGAGAGAGAGAGATAGAGAGCGATCGAGAGAGAGAGAGAGATAGGGGAGAGAGAGAGAGCGAGATATATAGATATCTATATAGAGATATGTATAGATATATATATGTCTGTAGAGATATCTTATATATATATAGTATATATATAGATATTATATATATATAATATATATATATATATATATATATATATATATATATTATATATATATAATATATATTATATATATTATAGGGGAGGGTTCAAATGAGAACCACCTTTTTTTGTGAGAACTCTAAGAACCAATTTCAACCACTCATTTTTTATCACATGCAAATCACATGCCATTTCCTTCTTTTTTTTAAAACGTTCATAACTTTTTTTCACGACATTATTTTTCAAAAAAAATTCACCATAAAATTCAGTATTTTTTTATCTTTCCAACGCCTACATATTGATATATTTTTCTAAAAAAATCGTACATCCGTTGTTTACATATGTGTAAATCTCGTTATACACATGTGTAGTACTGGATTTACACATGTGTAAATCCGATATTACACATGTGTAAAACGATTTCGTTAAAAAAACGGGAATTTTTTTATTTTTTATAATTTTTTTTATTTTTTTTTGAAAGAGGGAAAGTAGGGGAACATTTTTGTGTTTTTTTTTTTGTTTTTATGTTATTTTTTGATTTATAAATTTTTTAAATATGTTTTTGTTAATTACAATTTTGCCATTGAGAACTAGTGGTTGAGATTGTGTAACACCCGGATATTTCTTATTTTGAAGCCGGCGAGGAAAGAAAAGAAAAATAAAGTCCAAAGTCGAGGGACCAAACTCGCCAACGAAAGAAAGTCGGGTGAGCGGAGTATATAGGGAGATGGCAGCCCTTACCCTCTCCCCATACATAAATTTTCAGATTTCATAGAGAGGAGAAGAGAGAAAGGAGAAGAAAAAGAGAAAAAGGGTGTTCGGGTGATTCGGGTGTCCAAATTCGTCGAGTAGCAAGCCAAATCGAAGCCCTTGACGTTGTGCTCGTTTGTGTGAGTTCTAGGACCCCACTTTTACATGTTTTCAACTGATTTTGGGGCTGGAAAATGTTCAAAACCCGTTTTTGTATGTGTGTGTTTGACCCATTTGGGTGTTGATGTGTATGATGCGTTTAGAGTATGATCCGGGCTTGTGTGTGCTTGTATGGTGTTGTGGTATGCATTCCTAAGGTCCAGGAGGGTTAATTTAGGATTAGAATGGGTTTGGATGAGCTTGGAGGCCGAAAATGGCAGATTGGTTCGGGATGAACTCCATTCTGCATCAGCTAGGGCTAGGCGACCGAATGAAGGCCATACGGCTGATTGAGAGGCGATTGAGGGTCATTCGCACAATTGGGATTCATTCGCACGATTGAGGGTTCAATCGCACGACTAAGGCTTCAGTCGCACGATTGAGAGTCCAGTCGCATGGGAGGTCATATGACTGAGTGTTCAGTCGCATAGATGCTTAGTCGCATGAGTCCATTCGCTTGAGGTCAGTCGCATAGGTGCCCATTCGCAGTAGTCCCATTCGCACAAGGTCCATACGCACGATTGAATGTTCATTCGCATAGATGATCATCCGCATGAGCCCAGTCGCATGATGTTCAGTCGCATGGAGGCCATGCGACTGAAGGGTGTCCATACGCCCGAATAGGGCTGTTGTACTCAAAGGAATGTATAGTTTGACTCTGGCCTTCGGGAGAAGGTGCAGATGTAAGTTTTGACGTAAAGTAACCTGTAAGAGCATGTAAGAGGACGGTTATGGCCTAGTGAGCATGTAGGGCATGATGATGATGATGTTGCATGTTTATGCATATTATGAATGTATGATGTTGCCCTGTATGATGATGAATGCGTATGATATGTTCCTTATTATGATGTATGCTTATCTTTCTTGTGGCTTTACATGTCATGTTAATGAATGAATGAAGTATTATGTAAAGTAAAGCGAAAGATAATGAAAGAGGAACATGAAGTAAGAATGCATGCATTAATGAATGATGAATGAACGAAGGAAAGGCTTGCAAGCACATATATGGGGTGAGCGACTTTGTGTTGCAAAAGACTCGGATGAAGTGCAATCATTTAGATTGCCTATGGGGTGAGCAACCTTGTCGTTGCAAAAGACTCGAGTAACGTGATATCGTGATGTTGCCTTGGGGTGAGCAACCATGTTGTTGCAAAAGACTCGGATAGCTCGCTATCATTAAGATGGGCAATGAGGTGAGCAACCCTAGGGATGCAAAAGACTCGGATAGAGTGCAATCATTGAGATTGCTATCGAGGTGAGCGACTATATTGTCGCAAAAGACTCGGAAGAATGAATGAACGAAAGGAACGAAAGATAATGAATGAAGTGAAAGATAATAATGACATTATCTGCGTATACGTATGTTGAATGATCGCATGATAAAAGGAATAGTTTTTAATGAAAGTAAAGTATGTTTATTTTATAAAACTAGAACTCACTCAGCAACGCTGACTTTTTATACGTTTCCAGTTGGCAGGTAAATGATTGCTGAGGATGGCACGGCAAGACTACTCGGCTCTTTTGGGATGGCATCCATTTATAAAGCTTTTGTGTTATAATGCAAACATGTATTTTGTAATCAGATAATGATGTATTATTGGGCAAAAGTAATTATAATGAAATGAGATGTCATTTTTGATTGTTTCCGCTGCAATGTTTTCTTAAGGCAACTGTAATTATATGTTTTATGTGCAATGAATGACCAACTGTAAGCGTCCCGGGAACGGGGCCTTTCAGATTGGTTTCTAGAGTTCTCACAAAAAAACTTGTTCTCATTTGATCATATATATAAATAGGGGAAGGATCAAATGAAAGTCATGTTTATAATTGAAAACCGTGAAAACCCCCTACCCTATCACATAATTTATAAATTATTTAACTTTTAAGTTATATTTAAGTAAAATTCAATCTTATTTTTGATGTGTGATTATATATTATTTAGTTTAAACTCCAAGGAACGACAATGATGACGTAACGACTTACGTATACGTAACTCTAGTTGTACACTTGGTAACACGTACGTACATATACATAACCGCTACATATACGTAACTCTTAGTTGTATGCTTTATATGTACTTACATATATGTAACCCTTGATTTTCATGGTTTTTATTTATAACATGGTTTTCAATGGATCACTCCCTATAGATATATATATATAGACATATATATATATAGAGTATAATATATATATATATATACATATATATATACATTATACATAGAATATATATATATACATATATATATATATACATATATATTATATACATATATATATATATATACATATAGGAAAAGGTTCAAGCGAGAACCCTCTTTTATTGCGAGAACTTGCGAAAACCCATCAAGATCAATGAATATCATTATTTTTTATGTTTAAATAACATTATTACATATATAGAAGATTATGATCTTTTATATATGTGTGTAAATTCATAAGTGTGAATAGTTTACATTGGTGTAAGTTTTGCAAAAGAACACATATATTAAAGTTGCAAGTAAAAGTTACACCGATGTAAACTTATTTAACTTATGAATTCACACATATACATTAAATATCATAATCTTGTATATGTATAATAATGTTATTGCAATAAAAACATTTATATTTATATTGATTTTGACGGGTTCTCGCAAGTTCTCGCAATAACACAGGGTTCTCATTTGAACCTTACCCGATACAGATATATACATAGGATATATATATAAGATGGAGGGAGAGAGAGATAGACACAGAGAGAGAGAGACAGACAGACAGAGAGAGAGAGAGAGAGAGAGAGAAGAGAGAGAGAGAAGAGACGAGAGAGACAGAGAGAGAGAGAGAGAGACAGGAGAGAGACAGAGAGAGAGAGAGAGGAGAGAGAGAGAGAGAGAGAGAGGCGAGAGAGAGAGGGAGGGGGGAGAGAGAGAGAGAGAGGGAGGTAGAGATAGATAGATATATAGCGAGGGAGAGAGAGTATAGGAGAGAGAGATAGAGAGAGAGAGATAGATATATGAGATGATAGATAGATATATAGATATAAGATATAGATGATATATATATAGAGAGAGATAGAGATATATATATATATATATAGATAGAGAGAGAGAGAGAGAGAGAGAGAGAGAGATAGAGAGAGAGAGACACCACACACACACACTATACTATACAAGGTGTTCTTGTTTCGAGTGCGACACAACAGTTTGAATTTCGTGCGAAGCGTACAAAATTTTGGGTGGAATTATCACGCAAGAACAATAATAATCATGCAAGAACAATAATAATCACGCAAGAACAAAGTGATAATTACGCAAGACGAATTACACTCTCATGGAATTATCATGCAAGAGAAATACCTTCCATGCGTGATAATTTCACGTTTGCATGATAATTGCATCTCTGCGTGATTAATTTTTACACTTGCGTTAAACTTACGGCCGGTTATATATATAATTATATATAATATATATATATGTATATATTATTGTTGTTGTTGTTGTATTAATTTTACACTTGCGTGATTAATTTTTACACTCTTTGTATCGTAACTTCTCTCTCTCTCTGTCTATATATATATATATATATATATATAGATATTATATATATAATATATATATTATTGTGTTGTTGTTGTTGTATTTAGTTATTTAACAACATAACAAATTAACAAACAAGGGTGCATATGCGATCCCCGTATTGCTCCCAGTACTTGCGCTTTTAAGCAACATAAAAGTTTAAGATATCATGTTAAACAAGTAAATGATTATCATTGTTGATCTTTGGAAAATTCAGTATATGACTCTTTTTTGGTGTGCATTTTGAATTAAAGATTAAAGATGGTTTTTATCTATTAGAAAAAAGAAAGCACGTACGTATGTACATAATACATTATCCACATGGTTCTGATATTATATGTCTAGTCATCTCTCATAACATACCTTTCTTTCTTTCATTTATTCCCTCTGCATTAGGGGTAATGTATGACTCAGACATGACGTGCCCATCTTCTTACCACTATTTTCACTTATTAAGGATATTAAATTAAAATTATAAAATAGATGTGTATCACATTGCATGATAATGTACGTTAATTTATAAAGGTAAATCCACCCATAAAAATCGACACCCCCTATACGTCGCGTATAGGTCCTCACGCGGCGTATAGGGTTGAATATACTGAAAACGAGGAGAATTCAGAGAGCTATACGCCTCACATAGCCCTATACGACCCCCCCTATACGACACATATAGAGCTATACGACGCGTATAGCGAATTTCGACACTGACTACGAGGAAAAATTTAAGGGGCTGTCAGAGTGCTATACGACACATATAGCCCGATACGGCATATACAACCCTATACGACCCACCCTTATACGACGCGTATGAGCCTATACGACCAGTATAGAAATTTAGGGTGTTGATTTATAGTTATGAGGTATCTAAATAACTAAAACTCTTAATAAATAACCAATAGTCTGACAAGATGATGCTAAACAAATCAAAACATTTAACATATAAACTTTGTAAGCTAGGAAACGCTCGAACTTAAGACATAATTTTTTACACTAATTGGTCAATGCTTTTACAAAACTCACCTTATGTTTGGCTCAACGATCAAGCAAAACTGGCTCAATCATTTTGAAAACCTAAAGTATGTTTTTAGTTTCATGCATTTTTCATAAGAAATATTTATTTATTCTTCGGATCCTACATGTAGGAATATGAGAACATTGTTTGTTATATGATATCTAAAAGAGACATAATCACAGATATTGAAGTTAAAAGAAATAGTAATTATATTTTTCGTCATTTAACTTTATAGTAAATTTCAGAGATTGTCCTTAAACTAAAAAAATTATAGTAATTGTCCTTTAAGTTTAAAAATGATTACAAGGTTTATCCTTTTCACTAACGGGCGTTAAAATTTCTAGTTAAGTTCAGTCACATGCCATGCACATGAGGGCAATTTTGTTATTTAACCTAATTAACTTACAAATTAAATAAACAAATTGAAAGAAAAAAAAACAAAAAAATAAAAAAACCCATCATATCTCTCTCTCCTCTCTCATTATATATATATATATATATATATATATATATATATAGATATATTAGATATATATATTATATATATATATATATATATATATATATAGGGGAGGGTTCAAATAAGAACTCACTTTTATAAGAACTCTAGTAACCAATCTCCCCCTAGTTTTCAATGGCAAAATGGTAATCAACAAACACATAATAAAAAAACACAAAACTAAAACACAAAAATGTTCCCCTAGTTTCCCCTTTCATAAAAAAATAAAAAAAATTCTCGTTTCTTTACGAATTCTATTTCCACCTGTGTATACCGGATTAACACATGTGTATAACAGATTTACACATGTGCCAACGGATGGACGATTTTTTTTAAAATAAGTATATCAATATGGTAGGCGTTGGAAAAAGATAACAAAAATACAATTTTATGGTGAATTTTTTTTGAAAAATGATGTCGGGGAAAAAAGGGATGAAGGGGTTTAAAAAAAAGGGGAACAGGATTTGGAGGGGAGAAAAAGGAGGATTTCAGATTAGTTCCTAAAGTTCACACACAAAAAAATGAGTTCTCAGGGAACCCTCCACACACCACACAACACACACACACCACACACACACACACACACACACACCACACACACACACACACACACACACACACACACACACACCCACACACACACACACACACACACACACACACACACACACACACACACACATATATATATATATATATATATATATAGATATATATATATATATTATACTAGATATATATATATATATATATATATATTATATATATATATATATATTATATATTCTACTTCTTATAACCAAATTTAGTTGTTCAATTCCTCGAAAAATGTGATTGAATAAAAGATAAATTTTAATCATGTTCTAGTATTAGAATATTCATGGAACCTCAACCTTTAATTAATAGTTAATATAATATTGATCACTATCACTTTTTTTGAACAACATGGAATACTATAAGCCGACTATCTGGGCAAAGCCCATTGGTGAATTGCCACCCACGTCTTATGAAACAGACAACACTGGTAACCCGACCAGCCGACCATTCGAAGGGAAAAACCTACGATCCAAAGGTTCCTACGGTGACCTTGTTCCTTATTCTTACTATTGTTGTTGTATCTATATGTTACATATGACATGATGCTTGTGTTACTATTCTTTTTCAAAACACTTGCAACCATAGCTCTAATTGGAAGTAGTTTTTTATCCCTTTGGACAAAAGAAAGCCTTGTCCCTATCCTATCCCTCCTAGATCCTATACATAGTCAAACTATACGGGGATATATTGAGTTTGTTTGTGTTGATTGATTGATAATAGAAGATTTAATTATCGTGGGTTTTTTAGACAAATTGAATCAACTAAGACATTTATGATTCTTATTGTGACATCTTGCTTGTGGGTGCTAGGTTGGACGAGCAAGGAATCGTGCAGCCTTGTTCTGAATAGTCTCATATATTTCCAATACAATCGTTTAATAAATAATCCAGACCCTTGCCATTTTGTATGTCCCGATGGTCATCACCTTTATTTTCGTCCTTAACTTTACCCAACTGTCCATACTGTGGCGGACCTAGGCGAGGGAGGAAAATTTTAAGGGTCGTTTGGCTATCGCAATATAATATATATTTTTGGTTTAGTTTGGGTCAAATCAAGTCGGATCTGATTCATTTTCATAAAACCATCGTTAAAACAGTTCCCATAAAAATGACATGTGCTATATATATATATATATATATATATATATATATATATATATATATATATATATATATATAGCAACTATACTTATAAAAAATAATGATATGTGATGCTTAAAACAATCATATTCATAAGATTACAATGTGCAGTGACGAAGTAGAACTTTTTATTCGAGGAATCTTAATTGAATCTTTTACAAAATTGTTAAGAGCATCAATTAGGCTTTATACGTATAATGTTTAACATGTTGTATTAGATAATTATCATATTTGTATTTAGATATGTTCGATCTATTCTTTGTATTTATCATTTTCTTTTGTGATAGTTTGTTTGATCTTGTATTATATATAATCGGTTAACATTCAATGGAAATCAATGGTTCTTCAAAATTTAGTTTAAATCAATTCCGATCATTAAATAAAACATTTGATCTCTCATATTAGGAAACAATATAAGTTTAATATGTTCTATGGCATAAACATTTATTTTGATACAAAGTTTACAATCGCCCCCTCTTTTTTTATCTCGATATAACTATTTAATTATTTGAGTGCGAAAATATCAAAAATCAACTCGGTTACAGACCCTATTTAGCAAGAAAATGTTGTTCGCCGAACTATCGGAGGGTCGCTGGACCTGCTGTAGTTCCACCTTGACAATGTGTTTTAGACATTCTTGCTTTTTTCCATTTTCAAATGTTTAAGGGGGGGGGTGATTGCAAAATTTTATGGGGGCGATCCGGATTTTTACGTATATATAATACTGGAAAAAGAATTTTAGGGTGGACGGCTGCCAGGGCCGGTCCCAAGAATTTTAATGCCCTGGACGAGTCGGAAAAAAAAAAAAGGCCCATGGGCCCTAACGACTTAAATTATATAAACTATTTTTAAATGAAAAGAAATTTTTAGCAATAAACATAGCAATATCATAGTATTACAATGACATACCGTAATAGTTAACCAATAACTCGTAAATCTCTCCTAACATTCTTGATAGTAAATTGGTTTATAACATATTCGTAGTTAATAGTCTCTAATATTTTGCTTTCGATAGCTATTATCGCAATCCTCTAAGTCTTTCTTGAGACACGTGGATCGTAGGTAAGATTTCAAGTTTGAATAGAACAAAATTTGTTTATATAATTAGTTTGTGGACTTTAATTACAATCAAAATTTAATTATTTTAGTGGGATATTAGTTGAGTAATTGAGTTTAAAAAAATGGGCTAAAAAAATTTGGTTTAAAATATAATAGTTAAGTTTTTAGTTGTATTATACCTTATAATTATATTTATAATTATTGCAGGACAGGTTAAGGGCTTGAATAATTACAACCAACAACACAATGAGGAGAATAACTAAACTTGATCAAACAGTGAACTGGATAAACCAATATTGATACAAAGAACACAAGTAAAGTTAAAGAGACAGAACAAGAGATTGTGGTTTCAAGGAGGCAGTATATTGCTTTCTCAAGTTCTTTTACAAGTGTTACAAAGCATAAAGAAAGATACAAGAACTTGGAATACTTATACTACAACCTACAGCCAGCTAAACTTTGAAACCAGCTGGATGGATACAATTGACTAGACACAAACAAAATCAATTGTAGGATCAAAAGGCATATCTGCCTTTTGACCTTGTGACTATGACATGCCATAGCTCACATCCTTATCTATTACAAAAAGGATAAAGTACATAAAGTAGAAAGTTACAGACTCAAGACCTCAATGTACAGTTACTAAAAGCATGGACCTTTTCACCAACTCATGTAAGTTGGTGTCTTTACAGAGATGCAGCGGGAAAGGTGTCCAGCTTTATGGAACAGTACATCAGATAAAGCATGTTACTAAAAGTCTTCGGAAGAAATCTGTCTTCATAGGTGAGCTTCGGAAGACTTTGTCTTTGAGGCTTCGGAAGACTTTGTCTCTGAGGCTTCGGAAGACTTCATGTTTGGCTTCGGAAGATATTGGTCTTGGCTTCGGAAGATCTTACACTTAGAGTATTTTCTAGGTATGGTGTAAAACTCCGAAGCATTTCTTACTTCAGTACTTAGTGCATGTGTTGCAGAGAGACATTGGATTGTTTTGGCTTGCATCAGACTTAAGGAATCCTTACAAACTCCCCTAGGCTGATGCTACCAAAACATAGAAGATCTTCAGATGTTAGTGGTCTTCAGTACAATCATGACAATACCCTTCTTCATTAGATGGTCAGGATCATTAAGACCTTCATAGTATCTTCTCATCTCAAAGAGATCATGCAGAGGTAAGTTGATTATGTCTTGCCAAGTATAGACATTTTCAACACCTTGATCTCTGATTACATGCCATCTTTCTGGATGGTAGAATAGAATAAGTCCAGGACAAGATGGGTGTCTCAGCTGTCAGAGGAGCCACTTGCATTGGAGTTGATTGGGCTGCCTCATCATGCACTTCCTCAGGTTGATCTAACTCAGCCTGAGGTGTAGAGGTAGATGACTTAGGCTTCTTCTCTTTGACTTTGGTTAGAAGCCATTCTGTTCTTCCTCTTAGATGACTTTAACTGAGAAGACTGGTCTGCAGCACCTTGTTGATCATCCTTGTCTTTCTCAGTTGGGTGTTCATCCCTCACAGGTTCAGAAGGAGAGGGAGTTTGACCCTGCTTTGGATCAGAAGATGAAGCTTGCTGAGGCTCAGCTGGAGGTCCGGATTGAGGTGTCTCAGGTTGTTCAAACTTAACCTCCATTCAGGTGGGACTTGACTTGGAAGAGAGTGTAAGTCAATCAGTTCACCACTCTTAATCTCTGCTTGATCCCTTATATGCTCATCCATTGTGGCTAGAGACATAGGGCCAGTCTCCTTCCGGAGAATCCATATAGCTTCAAGAAGCTCATCATCCTTTGTCTATCAGCAGACTTCTTCATACTCTTTTGGATGATGGCTCTTGACTTTGCAGCTTCTTCCCTTAGCTTCCTTTTAGTTGTCTTTCTTCTTTGACTAGCTCAAGTTCAAGTTGTTTTAAGTACTCAAACTCAATGAAGTCATAGGACAGGGGAAGAAGTGCATCTACCTGATAGAAGCATGTGGCACTCAGGTAGTTGATCATTTTGATCCTATCTTCTTCTTTGTCTACCTGAGGTTCTTGTGGAGCCACATCTTCTTGTACAGAGCTTTCTTGACCCGAGAGAGAGTGGGAGCATGCTTGTAGAGTCTTTTCTGTCTCCTCTCCTCTTTGAATTGGATAAGTAGCATTGCATCCTCTTTTCTTTCATCTCTCTTGACACTTCCATGTCAGCCAGTTCATTCAATTCTTCTAAAGGGAGGGAGATGATTTCATCAATATCATAGTTACTGGTCTGTAAATAAGTAATCCTGACTGCCCTCAACATCATCATTTGAGTATTTGGTCTGGGGGCAGCCCTGATTGCAGCTTGCATAAAGCTTGAAGACCCAGAGGAACTTTCTCCCCTTAGCTTCCTTTCCTCTCTCTCTCTTCCTCCTCAATTTCCTCAGGAGTCATAATCCTTTTCCCTTTGTCACCCACAGACCTTTGTGACTCAGGGTGGATAGAGGCTTGGCCTTCATTGCTTGGTGTAGCATCCATGCTGGCCAGAGAGAGGCTGAGAAACACCTTCACCAACAGGTGTTGTCTCAGAAGGAGTGTGAACCTCTGCAGCAGTTGTTGATGATGAGACAGGGGTCTCAGGTTCTGTCACTAGGCCTTCAGTCAGGTTTCTCCTAGATGAACTAATCTTAGGGTCCACTCAACATCCAGTTGACCGATGACATTTCCTGATTGCCTAAGTCTCCTTCTTAGAGTGAACTCTGCAAGGATCCTGTCTGGATTCTTTGAGCCAATCTGTCAGCTTGTCTTGAGTTGCTTGGATTGACAAGTGGCATGTTGACTAGATCCAATCTTTCATAGAAATTCAGGCTTTGAAAATCAAATACTTCTTGTTGCCCTTGAACTCTGTGAGGATAAGGGCTCTTCTGTAGCATCATACCTCACCTTATGATGTAGTTTGAAGTTCCTTGTGGTGGAGATGACACAGCCCTTGGTATACCTTCCTCAAAGAGACTCCTGATGATAGAGTCTATAGAGTCCACATTATATGAACTTGAGGAAGTTGCTGAGAATGCACAACAGCAAGTGAGGATGGTGAGTCCTCTATGTCCATTCTCTGTGTGAAGAACTCCCAGGTTCTGTGGCTGAAAAACTTTCTCCCCCTTTTTGGTAGCATTACCCACTTGCATAGGTGAGCTGGAGGATAAGTCAATCACTTCCACAGGTTCTTGTGTTCCTGGTTGAGCTCTCCTTAAAGGTCTCCCAGCTAGTTTTTCCTTAAGATATGAAATCTGAAGTTGCTGATCATTAACCCTGTTTTGTAAGGTAGTCAACTGAGATTCAAGGTGGACTAACCTTAGAGACTAAATAGGAGCATGTTTTTGACAGTTTCTGCACCTTTAGTCTCAAATTCCCCTCTTTCATCAGAAAAAATCATTGGGGGATGAGATGATTGGACACAAAGTCTTCTCTCTCACCACCAGCTTGAGGTTCTTGGCTGCTGTTTTTCCTCTGCTCACTAGCAATCTCAGTTGAGGTGCCAGTGGCTGAGTTGCCATGGTTGAGGTCTTAATATGTAATCACTTGCAGAAGTGAGAGCCTCTTCCATATGGACATCCTGAACATGTTCAGAAGTGTCCACCTCAGT
>JACVEC010000296.1:0-24456 GCA_025215565.1 Flaveria ramosissima | reverse complement strand
GAAACAATGGCCTGAGCTTACTTGGTTCACTTTTATCAAATGTTCACCAGGTTCCTGTTTCATTCAAGCCATCCACTTTAGAAACACTTGGATATATATGTGAAGAAGTGTCTCCATGTTGTAGAACAAGATCACGTGAATAATACTTACAGCTGTAGTTTCAAGGTATGAATGCATCTGAGGGTAGTAATGAGTCGGCTTGCTGCTACCCGGGCATTGTATAATGCTCTCAGCTTTGCTCAGGTGAATTTCTCTAATGATATGGAGCGAGATTATATTATGAAGGTTGTATGTGAAGCAACATTATCGCCAGAAGTGAAAATTAGGCAGGCGGCTTTTGAGTGTCTGGTGTCCATCTCATCAAGTTACTATGAGAAAATAGCTCCATACATGCAGGATATCTTCAACATTACTGCCAAGGCAGTGAAAGAAGATGAAGAGCCTGTTGCCTTACAAGCTATTGAGTTTTGGAGCTCGATATGTGATGAAGAGATAGATATTTTAGAAGATTACGGTGGTGATTTTGCTGGTGATTCTGATATTCCTTGCTTTTATTTTATAAAACAAGCTCTGCCTGCACTTGTGCCAATGTTGTTGGAGACATTGTTGAAGCAAGAAGAAGATCAAGATCAAGATGAAGGTGCTTGGAATATTGCAATGGCGGGGGGCACATGTCTTGTTTGGTTGCAAGAACTGTTGGAGATGATTTGTTCCACTTGTGATGCCTTTTATTGAAGAGAATATAACAAACCTGATTGGAGACAACGAGAAGCAGCCACTTATGCCTTTGGTTCCATCTTGGAGGGTCCATCACCTAATAAGTTAGCTCCACTTGTCAATGTTGCTCTTAATTTCATGCTTACAGCTTTAACCAAAGACCCTAACAACCATGTAAAAGACACAACAGCTTGGACACTTGGAAGAATATTTGAGTTTGAGTTTCTTCATGGTTCAACCATGGAGACACCCATCATTACTCCAGCTAACTGTCAACAGATCATCACAGTTTCTTCTTCAGAGCATGAAGGATGCTCCAAATGTTGCTGAGAAAGCATGTGGGGCCCTCTATTTTCTTGCGCAAGGTTATGAGGATATTGGTCAAACATCCCCTCTGACTCCCTATTTTCAAGAGATCATCCAATCTCTGTTAACAGTTACTCACAGAGATGATGCTGGGGAGTCTAGATTAAGGACTGCTGCTTATGAGACCTTAAATGAAGTTGTCAGGTGTTCTACAGATGAAACAGCTTCCATGGTGTTACAGCTTGTTCCTGTTATCATGATGGAACTTCATAAACCCTAGAAGAGCATAACCTTTCTTCTGATGAAAGACAAAAACAGAATGAATTACAAGGCCTTCTTTGTGGGTGCTTACAAGTGATTATTCAGAAGTTAGGATCATCAGAGCCAACTAAGTACCCCTTCATGCAATATGCTGATCAAATCATGAGCCTTTTCCTTAGGGTTTTTGCTTGTCGCAGTGCAACTGTTCATGAAGAAGCAATGCTTGCCATAGGAGCCCTAGCCTATTCAATGGGCTCAGATTTTGCAAAGTATATGCCTGAGTTTTACAAGTATCTGGAAATGGGTCTTCAGAACTTTGAAGAATACCAAGTGTGTGCTGTGACTGTAGGTGTGGTGGGCGACATATGCAGGGCTTTGGAGGACAAGGTGCTGCCATGGTGTGATGGGATCATGACTCAACTTCTTAAAGATCTTTCAAGCAACCAGTTGCACCGATCTGTGAAACCACCAATCTTTTCGTGTTTTGGTGATATTGCAATGGCAATTGGAGACAACTTTGAGAAATATTTAATGTATGCTATGCCTATGCTCCAGAGTGCAGCAGAACTATCTGCCCATACATCAGGTGCTGATGATGAAATGATATAGTACACCAATCTATTGAGAAATGGCATATTGGAGGCATATTCCGGAATTTTTCAGGGTTTTAAGAACTCGCCTAAACTCAGTTGCTAATTCCTTACGCCCCACACATCATTCAGTTCCTAGATCTCATTTATATGGAGAAAGACATGTAAGTATTTGCCTTAAATCTGGCACATCATCTATACTCCATTATTATGCAAAATGTGCATGTCAAGATGCATACTTTTTATCAGTTAGGATGTAGCCAGACATGGTTATGCATAATTTCTTTTATTAAAATGATTTAATCTACCTCAATTCTTTTGGTTTCTGACTTGATATTTATTAACATGCTTGCAGGGATGATGTGGTGATGAAAACTGCCATTGGAGTCCTTGGAGATCTAGCTGATACTCTTGGAAGTAATGCCGGGTCATTGATTCAACAATCTCTTTCAAGCAAAGACTTCCTGAACGAATGTTTATCCTCAGATGACCATTTGATTAAGGAATCTGCTGAGTGGGCCAAGTTAGCCATCAGTCGGGCTATTTCTGTTTAAGCCTTCTCTCTTGTGGTACATACTTCGTACCCTTTAAATATAGAAGCTCTGCATGCATATAAGTGAGTCAAGTTTGGGTACGTCTGTTTGGTCATCAAGGTGGGTATTTTGACCAATGGCTGATTCAGAATATAAAAATTCATCTCTGAAGGCCCATTTCATAATGGTGGTGCGCATGAGTTGTTTAAGTCGGTCAATTTGGAGTCTTGCATTAGTCGAAGTCAACTGTCGTGTTGGTTAGAGCTGGGACTGCGGTCTTCTTTTTGTTCTGTTGTATACTCAAGTCGGGCTGGGGCTTGCATACATTTTACAGCGTCATTCATATTTTTTCTACTTCATTAGTTCATTATTCTGTATGTCAGATTTATATATATTTTTAAGTTTTCATTTGGAGAGAACAATTTGAGTCATGCATCAGTCCGGGTCATCAGTGTCTTGTTACCACCCAAGTCGGATTGCAATCTTGTTTCATGTTTTATATATCTTTGCCAGAAAGGGTCGAGCCACATTGTTCTTCAAGTTAAAAAGTGTTGGTCATAATTAAAGTAAATAGTGTTTTTTTTTTTTGTTTATCATCATCATCATCCATTGCAATGATGAAATCTTATTTTGGGTGTCGATGGTATTAAAATAGGATTTGAAGGATGGTTGTAGGTTGGAAAGATGCGTTTTCTTTTGTAAAACTTATCTGGGCTATTACTCTAAACTGAAACTTCAACATACGATGTGAACTCAAGAATGTTATTGTGTAATTGTTTTATTATTTAAAAGGAATTTTATTGTGGAATTGTTTTATTTCTTCAAAGGCCAAAACGTTCATTGTACCGCATTTCTTGTATTAATATATACCTGGTTTTTTATACAATGTCATTTCTATTGAGTTTTGCTTGTTCAACATTGTTTATGAAATCGATTATTCAATGACAAATGATCACAGCAAAAGTAGATTTGACAGGAAACTATAATTTTCAAAAATTTTATGAAGATAAAAATTATTGGTACTTTAGTCTATTCAAAATAACGGTTTTTGTTATTTCAAACTATTCATTATTGATGGAACCCCTCTCCATCATTAGAGCTGTAGTTGCATTTTCTGATCAAATGTGTCAGTTCTGTTTTCCCGTTGGCTAGCATACTTGATAAGTATATGTTTTTTTCTCTGCAACTACTTTGTACCCTCATCACAAGCATGCTTGGGGGGTGGCAGTCAGTGTAGCGCCAATAGGCAATAGCGTAACAAGCTGGGTTTATAGTGTCTGTTTAGTACCTATGTTTATTTCTAGAGACGCGTGGATCCGTAATATTGACAGGAAGATGTGTGTGCATGCATCTAATCACACTTTGGTGGTACATAAGGTCTACCTCTCCATGTGCACACTTATTGGCTGAATGAGTGTTATCCTAGGCGATACTAGTTGTTTTTTGAATTTGATTTGTAATAATTCTAGTATTAAAAGATTTCTAAGTTTTTTCTTGTCAATTCCATTGTTAGCTTAAGTTTAATCACGTTATGTTTTTAGTTTAGATGTCAAGTTATTATGTTATCTGATTACCTTGCATTAGTTAGCTAGTTAGACATTGTCTGATACGTAGTGGATTTACTTTCCATTCGTTGTATTCCCAAAAGACCTTATGGAAGACATGGGGGTTAAATTGTATTTTATGGACGTTTGTAATCAAACTATTTTAGTTTTTGTGTTTACGTATTTGAGTTAAAAAAATAATTTATTATGTATTTCAACAATCGAGAGTTTTTTAAAGTTTCAAAAAATATTTTACTACAAATTCACATACAATTATGTTATGAAACTAATAAAATAAGGCATGATGGTTTTCATAATTTGTATTTAAACTTGTATGAACCATTAAAACCTTTTAGCACCCAGGAACGTAATAACTTTCATGAATAGGAGCGACATAACTTAGTTTTATGAAGTCATGAAGAACAATTATCATGTGTATACGTTTCATATTCTTATTAAAGATATCGTTTTTATTTTCTATATATGATATCGTATTTATTGTGTTTAGTAAGACCTCCACGTCAAAACTTCTACATCTTCATCTTTTGTTATATATATTTAGTATGCATTAGGCTTATAGTTTTTGTTTTACATGACATATAATCAGGGTTACACGGAATCACAAACATGGCTTAGTCTAGAAAGATTAAGAGGAGAAATGAATTATAAAGTATCATAAAACTTTCGTATTAATAATTACGTAATATGTAGAACAAAATGTTGTGACATAATCTAAGCAATGAAAATTTTAAAATGAAGTAATGAACTGTGGTGCTACAAAGAGGCTTGAGATATCTGTTAGGGTTTAACCATTACTATTAACAAAGGAAACACATCCAGTTTCCTACACTAATTTATTAGAATGTACATGAAAATTTGATAGCGGCAAAACTTGCATTTATAATCTTTTTTCAGTTTTTATATATAGCAATTTAGATTATCGCAATTAATTGAGAAGATGCATAACTTCTACAATGGCTCAACCAACGAATCACCATGATTGGTGTGTAATCAGATTGCTATGTGGAAGCGTATGATGATGCACTTATTGATCATATATGATGTTACACTATTGCATTTTGTTTAGAACAGCCCCTAGATCATCGTGATAGCCTCTTTCGGTCCATAAGGAAAGTTTATTCCCCAAGGATCTAACAAGGTTTCAATGAGGATCCGAAGAGGATAGAAGTTGATAAAAAGACATTAGGGATAAGGGTTGTTACACTTTTAGTCTCTAAATGGATTGTAAGATAGCTCAATTAAGTTATTAGAGGACAATCCTAATGTGTGGGCTAATACACGTCGAATTCTGTATAATATGTTATCCTTATCATTGAGGTGTCAACGGTTTATAGCTTTGCATGTGGAAGGGGAGGATATAAGAATGAAGACCTGCTAAACATAGTTTATAGATATCTACTAAGCCCATGGTAGGTGATTACCAATGTGATCAAAAAAACCAAAGAAGTTTATAGATATCTACTAAGCTCATGGTAGGTGATTATCAATGTGATAAAAAAGACCAAAGATCTTTCTTGACTGGCCGCATCGTAGTGGCATGTAAAATTAAGGACTTCTGAACCGAAGATTCTGACTATAGCATGTGGAACAATTGTATAACTTAAAGTCTGTATATCTGAAATTATAGATGTAAATTTTAATAACACTGTATTAGACTTGATAAATAGGGATTTAAATCAGAAAACTTGATTAAATAAACACACAATTTCTAACGTAAAATGGATTGTGGCATTGTTTTATTTGGATTTGTGGCATTGTTTTATCTGGTTAATATGTAACCAGCGTATTAACATTCCAACTGGCTATCAAATGTCTAATATATTCTATTGTGGCAATTTTAATAGAAATGATTTGAGATGGTTAGCATGTGATCATCGTGTTAACTTTCCAGCTAATCATAGGGTTATATAACGAGAGCTCAAAGTTAAACATACACTTAAAACCACTCATAATCATATCATAGTATTATAAAAAAATGATTCGAAGTGGTTTACATGTGACCCTTATGTCAACATTCCAAATGATCGTATGACTAGGGAATGAGACCACAGACTCTAGTCTACATTTATCATTAACTATGTTGATTCAAAACCAAAGTGAATACTTACCATCTTAGTGTCTTGCTTAAACATTTATTTACTTGCATTATATCTTTTAACTATTTGCATCTTTAAGGAACTATAAATTTAATGAAACTGTTACCTAATGATAATAAGCTATTGTGTCTTTGGGTCGATATTTGGTTCGGTTCTTATCACAATTATACTACATACGATAGATACACTTGCCTATTTGTGTGCATATTAGTGCTAAGGTTACAATTATTTTATAATTTTAAAACTTAAATCGTGTAAAATTCTTATTTAAAAACACCCACTACACACAACTTCATACTACATCTAGACATCTCAGGTTGTGGGTAACAACAGTTGGAGCGGCATTTGCTTAGCGTGGACGCTTGTATAGGGAAAGCATCAAGTTCATCTTACATGACCAACAAAGATTGCAGTTTCTATTAGGACTATGGTTTTATTTTAAACTTCTTAAGGTTCTTACAAATGAATCTATGGTGGGAGCTTTTTAAAGTGTTTAACGGTCGACTTTTACGCTTTCATTAATTTAAATCCATATACAAATCTCAACATGTTGTATCATGAATTAGTAAGCCCATGTTCAAAACTCAAAAGTAAAGTGTGAAAGCTTATAAGAATAATACATTTTAACTAATGCTTAAAGAACACACTGATCACCAAGAAGCTACTTATCAGTTCATTTGCTGATGCTTAAATTCAGTATTCATCCAAATATGTGTACAACATGTCATCTTTCTTCGACTTGCGTCTACTAAGCAACGCCTTGAGTAGACGTTTACTTTTGCTTGGTATTTGATCAGTCTCCTTATATGTGTCTCTATCACTGTAAACACACATTGAAGCTGATTTCTGATATGCTGAAACCTACAAGCAAACCATTGTGTCAAAAAGATGTCTACTAAAAATGCAAAATTGATCTGTCTTTTAGTTTTAAAACAAGTAAATGGTCAACCATGGAGGTCAAACAGACAACTTTCCAACTTCAAGATTAGTAGGATTCTTTAGGTTTCGAAAAACAGATTGAATTTTGAGTCTTCAACTTATACCATAATCCCTCTGACTTTAGAAATAGAAAGTTTGACCTCAAAAGTCAAAAGTGTGTGCATTACCCTTTGCCGGCCAATTGAATTGGGCGTTGTGGGCCTACTGGGATTGGGAGTTTTGGATCTTGAACTTGGTCTTGAACTGGGGGTGGTTGGCCTACTCGACAAAGATCCCGTACGCAATAGGGGAAATCGGTGCGGTGAAACTGATCTCCTTTCTGCTTCATCATACAAATTACATTTCATCATTAAAGGGGTGTTTGGATTTGCATTATGGAACTATATTATTGACTTGAAGTCAACATGTTAAGTTTTTGACAAATTTTTATTATGTGATTATTTCTAGGGAAACAATGGCAGAGCTTGAACATAATATTTTTATAAGAAAGCACGAGCGAACTCTATATATATAAAATATTTTAAACTACAACGTCAAAAATTAACACCACCGACAAAAAAAGGGTGGTCATTCCAAACAGAATCTATAACCAATTTACTATGATTGTTTTCATGAACTCAGCTTCAAAAAGCACATCCACAGACCACTGTGTATGCAAAAAAAAAAAAAAAAAAAAATTCTGAAAAAAACATATTCAAATGCATACATACCAAAAGCTTTTTGGGTCGCTGAGCCTGTGAAGGCAAATGATCCAGGTTGCTGTGTAGAAGGAGACGGGGATCGCCCTTTTCTACATTTTTTATCAGTTAATTTTCAGAACTAAGCACTCGCGTGCATAAAACTAAAAAATAAATTACACATGTACCTAAACGAAGATGACGGGGTTTCTCTGATTGTACCTCGAACAACTGTGTATAAAAACAGACCAATAAGCACATTTTATCATATATAACTATATTATGACGATTGATTCTCTTTACCATTCTTAAATAGATGCCAGTCGTCTTCATCTTCCAAACTGCATCCTTGGTACTTTGATTTAGTTCTAATACCACCTTGCATCGTCTCTCCAGCTGAAGTTTGAGTTCATTATTAGATAAAAATTATCTCTTACCAAAGGATCAGAAAAAAAAAGTGAGAGAAAGCGCGTATTCAAGGAACGATTAAGTTTTGATTACCAGGCAAGATGTATCTTTTGTGATACTTGGGAGTGTTTATTATTGAAGACTGCTCGGCAAGACCTTCGTGATCAAAACACCCTTGGCATATTCCTATTCTCTAACATACCACGTTAAAAGAACAAAGTCAGAATCAAAACCGCAAAAGTAAACAGCAAACTAAATCCTAATCTAAATCTAAATCCTTGTGGAAATCGACAGTAGGTGTGCGCTTCATTAATCTAATGAGAATCTAGAAACAAATGTTGTTGTATGCAACTAAATGATGGTATGCTGAAGTACCTGTTGAATACATGAAATTCGAAGCTCCGTTTGAGAGACTTCATTCACTTTCTCACCTAACAGATCATTAAGTTTAGACGACACAGCACCCAAATGATCCACTGTATTGACCAGAGCTTTGATGGCATAATCTTTTAACGTATCAACCACTCTGCACAGAATGACAAAAAAGTGGATTACTATCTTTTTGATTCAAATAGTCACTGTGTTCCCAAACCAATTAATCACTCACAATTGCTTTTGGTCATCATTAGTGTAAGATAATTCAAAATATTCACCAGCAGCATATAGTTGTTTTCTCAGATTCTTCAAATCCTGAAACAATATCAAGCATATAAAAGTTGACAATTCTGTAAACACATGGGAAAATAAGCATGAAGAACATGAGATTGCCTTGAGACTTTCTGAAAATTGCAAGCTTTGTTGCATAGCTGTTTCATCATAGTTTGCTTGTTCGTGTGGGACCGCCAATGCAGCAGATGAGGTTAGTGTCTCCATATCCTGAAACAATTTGCAAAAATTAAATCAATTGTAAAAACAAACAGAGAGAATTATGACATGATGTTTTGTTTCTGATGTCATCTAGTGTTCTTGGACACAATTACATACATGAGGCCATATTCCAGATTTCATAAAAACAAACCTACCTGTGTAATCCCACTTATAACATAACTACTTCAGATTTTATATAAAGATTAAAAATTCATCAAAATTTCCAAATTGAAAACATGAACACAAATTGAAAACTAACCTCATTGGTTTCAACTTTCACATCAAAATGTGTGCAACTAACAATTACAATGTGCCATAAAGACTCAAAATTCTTTCAATTCCCAGTAAAACCAAATAAACCCATCACTAAAACATCAAAATCAGCAACATTACACGTCAAAAGGCCTCATTTTGGCAGCAAAACCGCAAGAACAGAACATCTAACTCAATTCCTCAAGAAAATATTACAATTTCACAACACTCAAACAAAAACCCACGAGTAAAAGACTGACCTGATTAATGGGAGCAATAGAATCAATCAGAACGTGATGATTATTAATCTTTGTGTAATCATTGGTTTTGTCAAAAGGGAATTCAAAATATATAGAATAAGAGGATAATAATTTGGTATATTTAGAAAAAGGGGTTGTTTGACAAAACCAGAAGACAACAATAATGATTCATCCGGCATATGTGGGAAGTCAAGAATGCTTGAAAAATGGATGTTTGAGGGTGGCAATTAGCAAAGTGGGAACAAGAAGAAGATGAAGGGGGTGGGGGTGGGGGTGGGGGTGGGGGTTGTCACAAAAGTCCACTCTGCAATTCTTTAATGGCTAGAAAAGTTAATGGGATAACATTATTTTGGTTTGTTACAGCCTACATACAATCCACATATTGTACGATGTGCCGAAAGAAGTCGTATTCACGTCGAGATTTTGTAATTCTTTTATGACAATTATTTATTCTTTTAAAAAGAGCATAATTATTTTTTAATTTTCACTTCAGTTTAGTATATTTCCATGTTTGCTGCTTTAGGCTAACAAAATATTTATAAAGCTCAGTGTCATTTAGAAGGCTTTTTTAGATTTAATTTTGATAATTATTTGTAAAATGATAATTAATCATAAACTCAAAATAATGCGAGTGTTGAGACGAGATAAAATATTTGAATATGTTGCATTTAAATATTGTATCCAAAATAAAATGATATGAGGATGTTAATTTTTTTTTCTGTTATTATTGTCAAAAAAGAATTAGTAACGGTTAAAAAAACATCTTATGAAGGCTTAATTGTCTAATGTTACCTCTTTTGTCAAAATTAAAATTTGTGTTTAAGTGCCATAAGTTTATTAATAAATTAACCTTTTTGATTATGTAAAAACTAAAATATATTCCAGATATAGGAATAAAATCAAAATATATATTTAATGCACATGTGTTTTTTCAAAAAATATTCACTATTAATTTAAGTATTTTTTTAATTTTTTTCAATACCTATCATATTGATATATTTTTTCTTTAAAAGTCATCCACCTGTTATTTACACATTTGTAAAAATAGTTATGCACATGTGTATATCTGGTTTTACACATGTGTAAATCCGGTATTATACAAGTATAAAGTGAATTTCGTAAAAAAAAACAAGTTTTTTTTAATTTTTTATTGTTTCTAATTTTTCATGAAAGAGGGAAACAAGATAAATATTTTTGTGTATTTATTTTTTTATTGGTATGTTATTTTTCATTTTATAGTTTTTTCTATTATATTTTTGTTATTTACCATTTCACCATTAAAAACTTGTGCCTCACATTGGTCACAGAGTTCTCACAAGAAAAAAAGAGTTATCATTTGAGCCGTCCCATAGATCTTTTAAATGCAGGTTTAGTGGATGATATTTAGAAGTAACAAGATTTTTTTAAAAAAGATTTGAACTTATTCTCATCCTTTAATTTAAAGGTAAGGTTTCAAATATAAAATGTTTTAATCTAAAAAGCGTAATAAGTAATCTTAATCGTTAATTTTTTTTAATCAATGGTTAAATTAAATTGTAAGGGAAAATTTTGTTAAAAATATAATTTAGGCATCACTACTTTTGTTGACTTTTTAAATTCTTCTACTTTTTTAAAACCCTCATAACTTTTATTGAAGACACATTGACATGTCCACATGTTTATGTGGTGTATGCTAACTAATGAAAATGAAGGTGATATGGAAAGGCTTTGTAGAATGAATACAATTACAATGAAGAGGACAAGGACAACCGGAGACACCTGGTAGGCATGGCAAACAAATGAAAGAATTGGCCAATGGGAAAAAAAGATATCAATATCAATTTGTTAGATTAGTGTTTTTCAAAATACCTACCTCAACTATAAATAGAAATTGATATCATGTGTAAGGGGTCATTCACTCTTTGAACGACAAACTTATATCACTTTATAAAACTTTTAAACTTAGTACTTTGTCAAAAATTTGCTCTTCTCCATTAAAGGAAGAGTTCCTTTAAATCTTCATTTATATACAAGGTTATTTTTCTCATAACAATTACAACATAAAAGTGAGTTTTTTTTTTAATATTTAAAACAAGTATAGTATAGTTGTATACATAAATTAAAAAAAATTATGTTTTTCAACTCATATATATATTTTTTTCTTTTCATTGTTTATTTCCTACAATTCAATGTATCCTTCTATTTTTATTTTGTTTTCCTAAACACTATTATGTTTTTCTAAAATGATGAATTAAAAAAAACATAATAATAAAATAACACAAAAACACAATGATAAATTAGCAACCAATTTATCTAATATATTGAAAACAATGACAAAGTAACACAAAATAATATAAAATGTAAATCATAATGATAAAATGTCTTATATGTTTTTTTTCGCACAAAATACATAAGGGGTCACCATGAGAAAAGAATCGGGTTCACCCAACTTTTGACACAATATGTTCTATATAAATCACATAATACAGTGGGGTCACTTGACCCCTTCAATGTTACCACCTGATGCAACACATGTATTTTGATATTTTTTGATTGTCGACGTTACATTAGTTTTATTCAAAACCTTAAAACTGTGTTTGCCCCCGCGGAGCGGGGGGAATTATTATTATAATAATTACTACAATTTTCAGTATTAGTATATCTATTATTTTATTTACTATTACTATAGTAGCAATAAGGGTGGTGGGGGCACTCAAACCATATATAACACACTACACCACATATCCACGATCATAATTTGTCATTCACATCACACCACACCACATACCTCAATCATAATTTGTCATGTCACACTGCACTTTATCGCACTGCACCACCCCGCACCGCACCACACCATACCACACCACACCAAGGGGAAGCTTTCACATCGTGGGAGATTTCGGCGTGGGGGAAGAAATCCAGCTTCAAAAGGGGGAGAAACCATCGACGTGAGAATGCTGTGAAACGGTCGAACAACGCGGCGTGGGGGACCGTGGCATTGTTGCCGCACGGCGCCGTTTATCGCCCAGGGGTTCCGCCCTAATGTTTTTTTTACAGGTATTTTTACCCCTAATACCTTCCATACGTCAATGTAATAACAAATTTGATACCATTTTCAAATCGACGTAAAACATAGGCGACTATAATTTGGTCGTCTCATAGTTTTGTATATTAATTACAAGGAGACATATTTAATATAATTAAATAACCTTTATTTATAAATGGACTATTACTATATTATTTAATATAATTGAATAAGCTTTATTTATAAATGGACTATTTCTAGTTATTATATAACCGTATATTCTATTACTATATTTAGTAACATAGGTATTAAACGTGTTGAATAAATAAAATAGATTTTGCTAATTATAAAACGATATTTCAATATAAGATTATGTCTAAAATTACGTATAAGTAAGGATTATAACTAATAAAACAATATATCAACTTTTAAACTTTTATTTTTAAATTTTTATATTTAAAAAATTACACATTTTGTTTCATAGCAAACTGTTAAAAATATCATTTTAAAAAATTTCCTTCATATAACACCCGTTTGAATTAATTTTTGGTTTATAAAAATTATACTTTTAAAAATCATCAATTTAATTTCTTATTTTGAAAAAAATTTGAAGTCTTAGAAAAATTTTTATTTTATAAATTTATTTATATAGAAATAATAGTAAATGTTTTTTCTTAGTTTGTTAAAAAACTATTTAATCTTCAAAAAGTTAAAGAATATTAGTAGTAATTAATGTAATTATTTGATAGGATAAGAGAAGCGGGAAAAATTTGGTGAGGAGAATGTAATTCTGTCACGTGTCCACCATAGTTACACTTTTATTAGAGTAGCAAATATAATTAACAATTTATAAATATGTATATACTTGGGTATAACCCCGTGTATTACACGGGCTGAATAAGAAAAATACTAAATATTTATTAGTGAAGAGTTAGGAATTGTAAAACGTTATTTTGATATAAGATATAACTGAATTACGTATGGATAATTACTTTGATTAATTGATAAAATATTTTATTATTTCTAAAAATTTCGTTTTAAGAAATTATTGCTTTGACAACAATTTTTTTTATCAATATTTCATTGTTTAAATATTCAAGGGTTATTTTGAAAATTTTTATATAAAACTTTTATTTTACAGAAAGAATGATTGTAAAATAATTTCATTATTTAAAAAAGTTTCGTTGTTTTATAAGAAAAGCATAGTTTTAGAATTTTTTTTGAAACAATGTATTTTTTAATCGAAATACTTAATTTTTATTTAATGAAAAATGTATTTTTAATATTATTAATTCAAGAACTTGGATTAATATTATAGAGAGAGAAACAGAAAGATTTGGAAATTAGTTATTTGATATTTTAAATAAAATAAATAGTTTAGCCGGAAAAATAAATAAAAAATTGAATGTGAGAATGACATGTGTTAACAAATTTAAAAAATTACTAAGATAGATTAAAATAACCTTTATTTTAAGCCTAAGCTTAAAATTCTTTTAAACTGAATTCGAATCAGATCTTTAATGAATAATACATCAAATATTTATAAGAGATATTTACTGTAATAAATAGAAAGTATGTGGTACCGGGAGAATCATCAAGAACCCTACCCCACAAAAATTATAAATCCGCCATTCTCGCCTAAAATTTTATCAACTAATTCAAACATCGTCTACTGTTTATACATTTTTAATAAATAAATAAACACTCTTTTTTCTTGTAGATGATTGCGAAGCAGATGACAATACTTCAAAATTTTATTTAGACAAACTCATATTAAGACCTATCTTTCACTAGGACTATTGAAAGGCGCTCGCCGCTCAACCGACGTTCATTCGAAATTTGCTTGAAAAATGCACGTTGAAGTTCTGTTCGGCTGTAAACGAGCCAACCGGCTTGGATCGATTTGTAAACGAGCCAAGCATGAGCAAAGGTCCGCTAGGATCGATTCGTCTCGAATTATTTTTATTATATATACATATATGTTGTTTATACTTAGAATTCTAGTAGATTTGACAAACTATTTATAAATATACAATTATATTTATACATACTAGATCAATCAACCTAATAAAAAAATTTAACACTAAGCACAAAAGTAAAATTCAAAGTTGGTAAGAGAATTTTTGATCATGCTCTTACTCTTAGTTGATCATATTCCGCTCTCACAATCGTCCGTTTTTTGCAATATGTTCACCGCCTCACTGGCTACAACATTAGCCTCTCGTTAGACGCAACGTATTGTTATTCATGAAAATATTATATTATGGAACGTGGTTGCTTTTTAAGTTGTTAAAACTTAGGACCTAAACATTGTCACAATCTCTCAGTGCAATATAAATCGGATGACACACCCTATAGTTGGGTTGTACAAATTGTTTGCCGCTCGTTTGCGCTCGCTTGACGCTCGTTCAAAACATTAATGCTCGATAAAAGGTTGTTCGATTTTCCACTCGGTTTTAAACGAGCCGATCAGCCCAGTTCGGTTTGGCTCGTGAACAAACATATCTTTCATGATGGTTACACTTCATATAAATATACTAGCTTTAATAAACCCGTGTATTACACGGGTTGAATAAATAAAATATTAATATAATAAATTTATTAATTATTCAATGATATTTTAGAATATGATATGATTGAAATAATAAAACAGTAATATCAACTTTTTAAAATTTTATTTTTAATTTGTTTTTAAAATAAACAATTTTATTCTAAAACAAACAATATAAAAATATCATTTTTAAAATATTCTTATTACAACTTCCAATTTTAATTATTTTTTGTTTTTAAAAAATTGACTTTTTAAAAATATCATTTAGAAATAACCTAAATAAATAGATTTCTTTAATAATTTATTATACATTAAAAAGTATTAAAATAATATTATTATTAATTAAGATAATTATTTAATAGGAGAGAGAGACGAGAAAATTTTGGTAAGAAGGATTGTAATCCTAACACGTGACACCCCATTTACTCTTTTGTTAGAGTAAGAGGATGTATTCAGTTAATGATAATTAAAATAATATTTATTTGCATATTATTGACATTAAAGACGCGGGTGGAGTGGTTGCATTTAAACATTAGATGGTAGAAAGTAGAGGTCATGATTGTGAATTCAGGTTTACATTATTACGAAAAGTTGTTTGAAAAATATGATTAGTAAGAACCGATGATCTGTAACAAATGAGCACTAATAATTACTATGTTCATCAATGGCAACTGAACTGCAACAGCAACTTGTCTAACTTGGCTAGCATTAGCAATGAGCGAGCAATGATAACTTGATCATTAGCAGCACCTGCTAACTTGGTATTGTCTACCGATGGAGTTCCGGCGAATGTTTGCCATTGATATAACTCTCCAACTATAGATGGTTATAATTATAAACTTTTAGTGAATCGTTGTGATGGTCCGTCCCCGATAAAAGAACAATCTTTGGTCTTTTTATAGTATGTTTTTATAATAGACTCACGTATTTGCTTTTGTCGGATTTTTTTTATCTAAATTATCTGATTAAAAGTTCGTATTTACCAATGAAATATCTTAATCTAAGAAGAGTCTTCATGGGAATTAAAGAGACATTAAAATATACCCAAATTACAAAACCTTTATTAAACTATTAATTATATATTAAAATAAATATACCAGTACATCTTATGTCATAAAGGGAAGTGATAGTTCAATTGAAACTTGATGAGAAATATAATTTAGTTGCAAGTCTTGGTTAAGGTCTTGCATTCATGTTTGACTTCAACTCACTGAACGAGATCTATGCTCGGTGTCTCGTGTTTGGGATAAATTAACATGCAATTATTATCATCAACATAACGACGTAATTTAAATATGATCTGATGGGTTTGATAGAACACAAGAAAACAAGTTTAACCTTTTAAACTTTCTGAAAAACGCAGCGGAAGTATAGCATTATAACATGTTTATAATCTGAAAATTTCATGTTCTTAATGATGTTTTAAGATGGAGAAACAAACCCAAATCAAAAGGGATCTTTTGTATGTGAATAAACATGCTATGTATACATAAAACAACATAATATGACAACCACAAAGGAGCTGCCATATCTACCTTTCTGCAGCCCTAAAATCAACCAAAGAAGAGTAGAAAAGATGCTGAAAATTCGGCCAAAACTCCAAGGAAGGAGCCCTCAAGCTTGTATACCCCAAGCCTCCTTGCAAAGCACCTTCTTGTTAGGAAGATTCAACACCAAAATCAACACAAAATGGCTCTCAAAACTCCTAATGCTGCTGCTCCTGGCTGTAGCTATTGTGAGAGAGAGAGAGGGATTATTTTGGTTGTTCTTGCATGTATGGAGAGTGGTCAAATGAAGAGTGTAAGACTAATTTAAGTTATGTGTGTTTTCAAGACACCAAAATGGTCCAATCACCATTAAAGGGGCGGCCAAAATGAATGTAAAACCCAAGTTTTCCCACTAAAACTTGAACACACACACAATTAAAACTAGTCTTTTGTCACACATTAATAAGTCATCTACTAGACTTATTTAAAATGTGACATATGTCTTCTTTAATTAAACAATTTAATTAAAGTACACTCATATGTTATTAATGTTATTTAAACCCTTTTAAATGACAAAAATAACAATAAACTCATTAACAAATTATCCTTATAATTTGTTCCATCTCATATGCAACTTATTTAGAAAACCCATTTTCTAAATTTGGTGTAGATATTTAATTGCATGATCATATCATTAATTAAATATTAATTGGTGTTTGCTAAGCTTGTCATTGGGTATAACCCGACTTGGATCATAACGTACTAACCACATCAATATTCTAAGTGTCTTGGGCACATAGAATCCTACAATCTCCCACTTGCCCAAGATTCATAGAAGATTGATGCAAGCAGTAAATACCGCCTAACAACGGTTTACTACCCTTAATACGCATGACTTATAGCCATTCAATAACATCATCCCTTTCAAGTACCCTACTTGAAATGATTTAGGTGAATCAATCATTTATCCTTTTGTTACAGATGTCATGTTAAATCCAAGAACACAGAATGATCATTCCTTGTTGATTTAACTTATCAGGCCTTAGACATCTAACTCTCAACGAATAAGAGGAACAAATTCCATCTTGACTACATATGTTTCTCACAAACACCTCGTGTCATATCTGAACATACCCTTATGTGCTGTCCACTATTTCAGGACAGTGAAGAATAAGTTCAAGGTATAATACTTGGTGAATATCAAAACCCAATATGTATCTCAGGTCGGAGGATACCAAATGATATTCGCCTTTACACAAATTTACTTATGATCAATCAATAAGATTCCAAGTAGTAAAATTTGAGATGCGGGTTAGTCCAATATTTGTATCCCACAAATATCTATGAACCTTGGTAGCAACCCATTGCTCTATATTCATCCTTATGAATATCAACCAATCCAAGTTCATAATAATCTTACCTCACACTTGTTCCCACAAGTATGAACGACTACGGACTTTTAGAGTAAACAATTTACTCATGGATTAAACATGCTAAATTGGAACATTAATTGAAACACTATAACCAAATAATTTTATTCAAATAATAAAGAGTTCCACATATCCAAATACAAAGTTTACAGATCAAATCCAATCACTAGAATATCGAAGTCCCATGGCACAAGTATGACCTTCATGCTTTGCTTTTTCAAGGAGCTTCGTGAGAGGATCCGCAATGTTTTGATCCGTGTGAACTTTGCGAATACATATCTTTCCTTTTTCAACTTCATCTCGTATGTAGTTGAATCCGCTCAATGTGCCTAGTCTTTTGATGAGCACGAGGTTCCTTGATTTGAGCAATCGCACCCTCGTTATCACAAAAGATCTCTAGGGGGTCCTGAATGGAAGGGACAACCCCTAGATCGGCAATGAATTTCTTCAACCATGCAGCTTCTTGAGCTGCCAATGAGGCGGCGACGTATTCTGATTCTGTAGTTGATAGAGCCACCACATCCTGCTTGGAGCTCTTCCAAGAGACCGCTCCTCCATTCAGAATGAAAATATATCCCGATTGTGACCGAGAATCATCACAATCGGTTTGGAAACTCGCATCCGTGTAACCTTTTACAACGAGTTCCTCATCACCAGATCCATAGATTAGGAACATATCCCTTGTCCTCCTTAGGTACTTAAGTATGTTCTTAACAGCCATCCAATGACTGTTTCCAGGATTTTGCTGGTAACGACTTGTCATGCTTAAGGCGCATGACACGTCCGGTCGAGTGCATATCATTGCATACATGATGGATCCAATAGCAGATGCATATGGGATTGCCTTCATTTTATCTTGCTCATCCTTTGAGCTAGGACATTGAGTCGTACTCAATATCGTTCCTCTTTGAATAGGTACGGTACCTTTCTTAGATTTCTCCATCTTGAACCTTTTCAAGATCTTATCAATGTATGCACTTTGATTCAAACCAATCAACCGCCTTGATCTATCCCTATAGATCTTTATTCCTAGAATATAGGCGGCTTCACCAAGATCCTTGATGGAAAAACAACTTCCAAGCCAGGTTTTTACACCTTCCAAGGTTGGAATGTCATTTCCAAATAGTAGTATGTCATCAACATACAATACTAGGAAAGTTATTGTGCTCCCACTAGCCTTCTTATACACACAAGCCTCATCAGCGTTTTTGATGAAGCCAAATTTCTTTACCTCCTCATCAAAACGATGATTCCAGCTTCTAGATGCTTGTTTCAATCCATAGATTGATTTCTTTAACTTGCATACTTTATTAGGATGTTTTGGATCGACAAAACCTTCAGGCTGAACCATATAGACATCTTCCTCAAGATATCCATTTAGGAAAGCCGTTTTGACATCCATTTGCCAAATCTCATAATCATAATGAGCAGCTATCGCAAACAATATCCTTATAGACTTTAGCATCGCAACAGGTGAGAAGGTTTCATCATAATCAACCCCTTGAGTTTGAGTGAAACCCTTTGCTACAAGTCTAGCTTTATAAGTATCCAAGTTTCCATTCATATCGGTTTTCTTCTTGAAAACCCACTTACTTCCAACTACCTTGGAATTAAGAGGTGGTACAACAAGTTCCCAAACTTGATTGTCATACATGGATTGCATCTCAACGTTCATGGCCTCAAGCCATTTGTCACAATCCAAATTGGACACTGCATCATGGTATGTGGTTGGTTCATCTGAATCTACCACATAGCATCCATCCATGAAAAATCCATATCTTTCAGGTGGATTACTAGTTCTACCACTTCTGCGAACGTTTTGTGTGTATTGATCAACCATTTGATCATCTTCAACATCCTCATGTTGAGTGCTAGTTTCAACAAAACGTGCATCGGGTTGTGTTTCTTGATCCTCCTCAAGATCCACTGTTCTACTGTTAGTTCCTTCCATAAGGAACTTTGCTTCTAAGAACTCACCCTTTCTGGCAACAAATACCTTTTGTTCCAATGGATCATAGAAATAATATCCCATAGAATCTCTAGGATATCCAATAAAGATACACTTGGTGGATCGGACTTCTAATTTGTTTGGGGTGGGAGTCTTAACATAAGCCTCACAACCCCAGACTCTTAAGTATGATAGGGATGGAACTCTTCCATGCCATATCTCAAAAGGTGTCCTTTCCACCTTTTTGGTTGGGGCCATATTTAAGATACGGGCCGCGGAGAGCAAAGCAAAACCCCAAAATGATAGAGGTAATGTGCTTCTAGCCATCATAGATCGAACCATATCCAATAAGGTTCGATTCCTCCTCTCAGACACACCATTGTGTTGTGGTGTTCCAGGTGGAGTGAGTTGTGAGACAATCCCACAACTCCTAAGATGATCTTGAAAAGCATCACTTAGGTATTCACCTCCTCTATCGGTACGGAGAACTTTAATTGACTTGTTGAGTTGATTTTCCACTTCATTCTTGAAGATTTTGAACATTTCAAAAGCTTCATCTTTATGTCTTAATAAGAACACATACCCATAGCGACTATAATCGTCGGTAAAGGTAATGAAGTATCTTTCACCATTCCTAGTCATTGGCTTAAAAGGACCACATACATCCGAATGTATGATTCCTAATAAATCTTTTGCCCTTTCGTTAGTCCCACTAAAAGGTGCCTTAGTCATTTTACCTTGTAAACAAGATTCACATACATCAAATGAATCACATTCATTTGTTTTTAAAAGACCATTCTTTTGAAGTGTTTGTATACGTTTCTTGTTTATATGACCAAGACGACAATGCCAAAGATAGGTATCATTCAAGTCCAACTTGAGTTTCTTGGTGTTAGTTTGGTACAATGAACTATTTAAAGCGTTTTCATGAACCAATTCATAAATACCATTAATGGGAATTGCTTTAAAATAGAACATATCATTTAAAGAAACATGAATATCATTTTCAACAAAAGATAATACATAATCATAATGTCTTAATTGGGATACAGAAATAATGTTCCTAGTCAAACTAGGAGCATACAAAATATTCTTCAAAATAACATCCAAGCCACTTGGAAGTTTTAGGATGTAGTCCCCACGAGCTTCAACTTGGACTTTGGTTCCATTGCCCATGAAGAGGCTAACATCCCCTTGATTGAAGTCCCTACTTCTTTTGAACCCCTGCAACAAATTGCAAATATGAGTTCCACATCCGGTATCTAATACCCATGTGTTTGAAGATGTAACATTAAGATCAATATGAATCATGTATGTTGTACCTGAGGTCTGCCCGGCATCCCTCTTTGCTTTCAACTCTTGGAGATGGACGGGACAATTCCTTGCCCAATGTCCAATCTCCCCACACTTGAAGCATGGGTCATTAGTAGCAACCTTTTGCTTCTTCTCTTGTGGTTTGGGTGGTACCCTTACCACCCCTTTCCCCTTTCCCAAAACGGGTCCCTTACCCTTGGCAACCTTTGCCTTGGGTGCGGGATAAGGCCTTTTCTTGTTCCCACCTTCATTGATGGTGAGAACGGGTAAAACCCTTTTACCCATGGCTGCCTCGGCCGTTTTGAGCATTGAGTGAAGCTCACCAATGCTCTTGTCCCAAGCATTCATGTTGTAGTTCAACACAAATGTCTCGAACTTCTTGGTAAGGCCATTAAGGATCAAATCCGTGGCCAATTCCTTCGAGACGGGACAATTAAGCCTCTCGAGGCGGTCAATATGACTTTTCATCTTAAGTACATAAGATGAAACAGATTGGTTGTCGTCCATACGACATGCATGGAGTGCTCGAACCGTTTCGAAGCGCTCAACCCTTGCTGCTGTTGGAACGTTTCCTTCAGCTGGGTTATCATGTCATAAGCTCCGTGATGTTCATACTCCTTTTGGAGATCCGGAGTCATGCTCGCTAGCATGAGACAAGACACTTGGGACGGAGTCCTCAGTGTACTTCAACCAATCGTTGAAGGCCTCCTCATCATCCTCAGTAGGTTGATCGGGGATAGGGTCGTCTAAAACATATGATCGTTCTCTTGCTTGAGAACGATTCTCAAGTTTCGATACCAATCAATAAGTTGTTATGATTTAGACGTTCCTTTTGGAGGATCGCTCGTAATGATTGGTTTGACGCGGATGAGTTATCGTGATTTTCATTGTTGGTGGCCATCTACAAAATTTAACAAAGGTCTATTTAGTATTTTCGATATTGCTATTTTTAATAATTAATGCCTTTTAAGGTCATTTTTATATTAAAATCTAGAACCCAACATTACATTTAAATTGTGGTTAGGTGACCTTTATCCCACGATTTAAATTAATAAGGTGGTCAACGATTGACGGTTGCAACCATTTGCAACTTCTAGAGGTATGGGATCGACTTTAAACATCATATGTAAAGTCGGCATGTTAATCCCATCAACACCATTTGGAAACCATATTTAGGTGATCCATTTAACATGTTTGCAAATCAAGTTATCCTACTTGCACACACGTGTGAGTTTACCCACATAAGTGGTTAGGTGACCTTTATCCCACCAATTGGTATCCCCACCTTAAATCACAAGTTCCCTCTAAATGGTTAGGTGACCTTTATCCATTTAGAGTTTCCAAATGACTCAAGTGTTGTGCAAAAGGACGGTGTTTGTTAAACTTGTTTGTCAAAAGTTTAGAGATTTCATAATTCTAGTTTTAGAAAACTCTATGTACTTGTATTTGCATGCTTTCAAATACAAGGATACCCTATGGTCCTTTTAATAAAACTTCTTTTATTTTAAAATCATTATCCTTTTAATAACCTTTATTAGTCACTAATGATTAGGAACCAAATTCAGCTTGTTATGATAATTATTTAGATTGTAAGCATTCCATATATCAAACAATCAACATAAAATGAATATCAAACAAAGCATAATCATTAACAACATGTGCATAACCATAGCTACTAAGTTGACTACACTGTTTGCCATCACAAGTGTTGTCATTTGGTCTTTCCTAAGGGTTAACAATGACACAAAATGAGTGTCCATAGAACTCCCACTCGACTTCCACATCCAAATGCTTCAAGTTCCATGTCTTTGATGTCCATCTTTGGGTCTTGATCTTGTGCATCTTCCTTTTACAAAATTGTATCCTAATACATTTTTCTAATAAAAGAAATGCACCTAATCTATTTATTACATAACCAAATGAATAAATAATTACAACCCAAATAATAACATAAATATTACAACCCAATTGAATGAATAAAACCAACCATTCCAATCATCCAAATCAAAAGGCCAAAGGCTAGGTTATGCACACTAACATCCAATGATCATATCATCCAAACAATAATGAAACACTCCACTTAAAACCACCAAATTCAGCCAACATAAACTGAAATTTTGGGTTTTAAACATTGTCCAAACAATCAACATTTCATAATATATATCTTCAAGGTCTAATCACTAGCATGTGTGATATGACCTTGAAAGTTTGGGGAATCATTCATACAAACATAGCAGCCCAAATCAGCCTCTAATAGTTGATAATACTTCTTTTAAAACCGATTTTAAAGGTAAGAACAAGCAAGTTATCCACATAACCGGCTCTGATGCCATTGATGGGTTTTGATAGAACACAACGAAAACAAGTTAACCTTTTAAACTTTCTGAAAAAACGCAGCGGAAAGCATTAGCATTAAACATGTTATAATCTGAAAATTTCATGTTCTTAATGATGTTTTAAGATGGAGAAAGAAAAAACCCAATCAAAAGGGATCTTTTGTATGTGAATAAACATGCTATGTATACATAAAACAACATAATATGACAACCACAAGGGCTGCCATATCTACCTTTCTGCAGCCTAAATCGACCAAAGAAGAGTAGAAAAGATGCTGAAAAATCGGCAAAGACTCAAGGAAGGGAGCCCTCAAGCTTGTATACCCCAAGCCTCTTGCAAAGCACCTTCTTGTTAGGAAGATTATCAACACCACCAAAATCAACAACAAAATGGCTCTCAAAACTCCTCAAACTCCTACTGCTGCTGCTCCTGTCCTTGCTATTGTGAGAGAGAGAGAGGGATTATTTTGGTTGTTCTTGCATGTATGGAGAGTGGTCAAATGAAGAGTGTGTAAGACTAATTTAAGTTATGTGTGTTTTCAAGACACCAAAATGGTCCAATCACCATTAAAGGGGCGGCAAAAAATGAATTTAAAACCCAGGTTTCCCACTAAAACTTGAACACACACACACAATTAAAACTAGTCTTTTGTCACACATTAATAAGTCATCTACTAGACTATTTAAAATGTGACATATGTCTTCTTTAATAAACAATTTAATTAAAGTACACTCATATGTTATTAATGTTATTTAAACCCTTTTAAATGACAAAAATAACAATAAACTCATTAACAAATTATCCTTATAATTGTTCATCTCATATGAACTTTTTAGAAAAACCCATTTTCTACAATTTGGTGTAGATATTTAATTGCATGATCATATCATCAATTAAATATTAATTGGTGTTGC
>JACVEC010000044.1:25000-31043 GCA_025215565.1 Flaveria ramosissima | reverse complement strand
ATGCAAGCTGCAATCAGGGCTGCCCCAGACCAAATACTCAAGATGATGAGTTAAGGGCAGTCAGGATTACCTACTTACAGACCAGGAACTATGACATTGATGAAATCATCTCCCTCCCCTTAGAAGAACTAAATGAACTGGCTGACATGGAAGTGTCAAGAGAGTTGAAGGAGAAAGAGGATGCAATGATACTTCTCCAACTCAAAGAGGAGAAGAGACAGAAAAGACTTTACAAGCATGCTCCCACTCTCTCACCAGTTCAAGAAAGTCCTGCACAGGAAGATGTGGCTCCACAAGAACCTCAGGTAGATAAAGAAGAAGATAGGATCAAGATGATCAACTACCTGAGTGCCACAGGCTTCTATCAGGCAGATGCACTTCTTCCCTGTCCTATGACTTCATTGAGTTCGAGTATCTAAAGCAACTTGAGCTTGAGTTAGTCAAGGAAAGAAAGACAACTAAAAGGAAGCTAAGGGAAGAAGCTGCAAAGTCAAGAGCCATCATTCAAAAAGAATGCAAAGAAGTCTGCTGACAGACAAAGAATGGTGAGCTTCTTGAAGCTGTATGGATTCTCCGGAAGGAGACTTGGCCCCATGTCTCTATCCACTATGGATGAGCATATTAGGGTGATCAAGCAGAAGATTAAAGTGGAGAACTCATTGACTTGCACTCTCTTCCAAGTCAAGTCCCACCTGAAGTGGAGGTCAAGTTTGAACAACCAGAGACACCTCAACCAGCACCTCCAGCTGAGCCTCAGCAAGCTTCATCTTCTGATCCTAGGCAGGGTCAAACTCCCTCTCCTTCTGAACCTGTGAGGGAGGAACACCCAACTGAGAAAGACATGATGATCAACATGGTGCTGCAGACCAGTCTTCTCAGTTAAAGACATCCAAGAGGAAGAAGAGGATGGCTTCTAAACCAAAGACTAAGAAGAAGAAGCCAAAGTCATCTACCTCTGCACCTCAGGCTGAATCAGATCAACCTGAGGAAGTGCATGATGAGGCAGCCCAATCAACTCCTATTCAAGTGGCTCCTCTAACTAGTGAGACACCCATCTTGTCCTGGACTTACTCTACCAATCCAGAAAGATGGAATGTTATCAGAGATCAAGGTGTTGAGAATGTCTACTCATGGCAAGACATAATCAACTTACCTCTGCATGATCTCTTTGAGATGAGAAGATACTATGAGAGTCTTGATGATCCTGACCATCTCATGAAGAAAGGAATGGTCCTGATTGTACTGAAGACTACCAACATTTGAAGATCTTCTAAGTGTTTTGGTAGCATCAGCCTAGGGGGAGTTTGTAAGGATTCCTGAAGTCTGATGCAACCCAAAACAGCCTAAGTGTCTCAGCAACATGCACTAAGTACTGAAGTGAAGAATGCTTCGGAAGTTTTACACAAGCATTAGAAAATACTCTAAGTGTAAAATCTTCCGAAGCCAAGACCAATATCTTCCGAAGCCAAACATGAAGTCTTCCGAAGCTTCAGAGACAAAGTCTTCCGAAGCTTCAACCTATGAAGACAGATTTCTTCCGAAGACTTTTAGTACACATGCTTTATCTGATGTACTGTTCCATAAAGCACCTTTTCCGCTGCATCTCTGTAAAGTCACCAACTTACATGAGTTGGTGAAAAGGGCCTTGCTTTTGGTAACTGTACATTGAGGTCTTGAGTCTGTAACTTTCCACTTTATGTACTTTATCCTTTTTGTAATGTATAAGGATGTGAGCTATGGCATGTCATAGTCACAAGGTCAAAAGGCAGATATGCCTTTTGATCCTACAATTGATTTTGTTAGTGTCTAGTCAATTGTATCCAGCTGGCTTTCAAAGTATAGCGGCTGTAGGTTGTAGTATAAGTATTTCAAGTTCTTGTATCTTTCTTTATGCTTTGTAACACTTGTAAAAGAACTTGAGAAAGCAATATACTGCCTCCTTGAAACCCATACTCTCTTGTTCTGTCTCTTGCTTTACTTGTGTTCTTTGTATCCACTTGGTTACCCAGTTCACTGTTTGATTAAAGTTTAGTTAATCTCCTCATTGTGTTGTTGTGTTGTAATTGTGTTAAAGCCCTTAAACGGTCCTGCAATTGGTATCAGAGCTTTCCAGGCTCTTGATATAAGATCTAACCATCTTAAGATCCCTCACACACACAAAAGCTAAACTCTTCAAATGGCTTCCATCTCAAAGACTGATATGGAGACTGGAACCATGAACAAATCCCCACTGATCACTCTTGATGATTTTGACACCTGGTGCATGAGGATGGAAGGCTTCATCAGGTCTCTTGATTCAAGAATGTGGGAATCTGTTGAGAATGGACCTTTCATACCCAGCACCCCCTCTGCTACTGGTGCTGGTATGATTCCTAAAGATGTGGCCAACTACTCAGATGAAGATAGAAAAAGAGTAGAGATTGACAGGAAGGCCATGACTGCTCTTCAGACTGCTCTCCCAAACTCTGTATACAGAGGTTTTAAGAAGTGCAAGACAGCCAAACAGCTGTGGGATGCACTGAAGCTGATGTATGAAGGCTCCTCTGAAGCCAAGGAGAACAAGAAAGATCTTCTGAAGCAGCAGTTTGAAAATTTCACCTTCAAAGCAGGTGAAACCATGACCAACAATACTTCAGGTATGTTGAGATTGTGGATACCCTAGTGGATGGAGGAGTTCCTCTTGAGAACAGGGACATTGTAAGGAAGTTCATGTCCTCACTTCCTAGGCAATGGACACACTATTGTGTGGTGATCAAGAGGACTGAGAACCTTAAGACTCTTACTCTTACAGAGTTGTATGGGATTCTCAGTGGATACCAGATGGAGATGAACATGCAAGGTTCATCTGGCAACTCCAACAATCAAATGGGTTCAGCCCTTCATGTGGTTGAAAGGGACAGCATAGAACCCCAACATCATCTCATATGCCCCTGACAACTCACAAAAGGGTCCTTTCATCACCTTCCCGGAGACACCAAGGGAGAACTTTACTCAAGGAAGCCCATTCCAAGAGACAAGTTCTTCTCAAGCCTTTGTGTCTGCAGATGAAAGCTGTGGGAATTATCTCTTCACTCTTGAAGACCTGGACTGTATCCATCCAGATGACCTGGAATACATGGAGATAGTTCAGCAGATGGCTCTCCTCACTCACAGAGCCAAGAAGTTCTACAAGAGGACAGGAAGAAGATTTCCAAGCAATGCTACCAGTCCAAGCATGCTCCAGTGGGGAGTTTGGGCTGGATAAAAGCAAGTTAAGTGTTACAACTGTAACCTTATGGGTCACTTTGCCAGGGAGTGTAAGGCACCTAAAGCAAATGGGGGCCAAACACAACCCAGACCAAACTACCTGACAAAGCCCCTCAGCTGAGAAGACAAAGCAACATGCTGCTGTTGCTGTTGAAGAGGAGGCTTTGACTGGAGTTTTCAGGTGGAGGATGCTTCTCCAAACCAAGCACTGATGGCTGACCATGATGAAGCCAAGGTATTGGAACATCTTTGCTCCCCTGAATGCATTGCTAAAGTAAATAGATACAGGTCCTATAACCTAGAGATGAGATCTGATCTTGAGTCATTAAACATTTAAATCTGATTTTAGAAAGTCTGAAAATGATTACAAGTTAAAGATAGAGACTTGGAGAAAACCATTTCAGTACTAAAACATGAACATACAGATTTGAAACTCAGATCCAAGATCTCATCACTAAGTTAACTGAGTGCCAGGCTGAGCTTGTGATCAGCAAAGCCAAGGCAGAGAAGAGTGTTCTTGAGAAGAGACCTTCAAGAACATGATATCCTCATCCCTGCACACAAGGTTTGTATCAAATAGACAGGGACTGGGATCAAATGAGATAGCTCCTCCACACACAATCTTGTCTGTAAGATCTCCTAGGTGTGGAACTTGTGAAGATGAGCTTCCTCTCATAGATCCTGTAAGTGAGGATGATGAAGAAGTGATAGTGAAGAATTCCTCTGAGAAGAGTGAAGAAAGAGGATTCTCCAAGGGCCACTATCCTTCTGAGGAGAAGAAATCACTGTGATGACCAAGTCCAAGAGAAAGAACTTGATCAGAAAGAGCAAAAGAAAAGCAAAGAAGGCTCAAGAAATCAAGGCTACTTTTGATGCTAAGCAGAAACATTTTTATCTCTGCAGGTTTCAAAGTAGTAAGGACTGAAGACATCAACCAAGACTCCTCAGCTAAGAGTCATGGTTCTTGTTCAATCATCTCAGTACAAAGAAGAAGACTGAGCTGCTGTGTACCACTGCTGCACAGCCTGGACCATCAAACTCCAAGAACAGTTCACAGCCCAAAGAACTGTCTCAGCATCTACCAATGAAGGTGGAGAAGGGATGTGACCAAAGCCAGTCTTGCTCTCAAAGGAGACTTCTTTGAAGAAGAAAATGTTATGTGTTATGTGTGAAGTACTTCTCACATTGCTAAGGATTGCCCATACAATCCTAAAAGTACTGTCCACATGACTAAAACAAAGACTTCAAAGAGTCTCAAGAAGTCTCAAGCTTCGGAAGGAAAGTCTGTTTCCTTCGGAAGCTCCAAATCAAAGAAGAAGGTAAATGGAAAATTACCTCGGAAGCAAAGTTGGTCTCGGAAGAAAGGAGTTCTTCCGAAGCACTGAAGTCTGCTGCAGTGACTGTAGATTCTTCCGAAGGATCAGTCATCAAAACTTGTGAAGTTCCAAAAGCTTCTAAGGTTTTGAAGTCAAGTCCAAGACTCCAAAGGTGTGTGGAAGTCTAAGAAAGACCAAATGACTGAGGTTTCTCCATCAACAACAGCTGAAGATCCCCATAGTACAACCATAGGATCTATTACTGTTGCATTACCTTCTATTACTATTAATGAGCCCAAGACAAGTAAGGCTTGGGTTTCCAAATGTAACTAATCATTTTCTCTGTGCAGGAACAGCTCAAGACCAACAGGAATGTCTGGATAATTGACAGTGGCTGTTCCAGGCACATGACAGGCAATAGGTCTCTACTCCATAATTTGAGAGAATTGATGGAGGACCAGTTGCTTTTGGAGGAGATGAAGGTGGTTACATTTCTGGAAGGGGCAAGGTCACAAATGGTAAGCTCAGCATTGAGAAGGTAAACTTTGTTAAGGAGCTTGGGTACAATCTTCTGAGTGTATCCCAATTTTGTGATCAGAGTCATAACATGCTCTTTACTGAGCATGAGTGCATTGTTCTCAAACCTGGTGTGGTCATTCCTCATGAGCATATCCTGCTCAGAGCCCCCAGGAAAGGGAACATGTACAAGATGGATTTGCAAGAAACATCTCCCTCTGGAGAAGTTTCATGCTTTCTATCTAAAGCAAATAGTGATGAGTCTTTCCTATGGCATAAAAGAATGTGCCATGTAAACTTTAAGAACATGAATAAATTAATTAAACATGATCTGGTAACTGGAATGCCAAAGAAAGAGTTTACAAGTGATGATCATTGTGTTGCATGCCTGAAAGGGAAGCAACACAAGGTATCTCACAAGCCTAAGGAAAAGAACTCCATCACTACTCCCCTACACTTGTTACATATGGATCTCTTTGGCCCCACCAGTGTAATGAGTTTAGGAAGGACCTCTTACTGTTTGGTGATCACAGATGATTTTACAAGATTCACTTGGGTCTTCTTCCTTAGAACTAAGGATGAAACCCCTGAGATTCTGAAGAATTTCATCTTAAAAGTTGAGAATCAATGTGATCACAAGGTCAAAACCATAAGATGTGATCAAGGAACTGAATTCAAGAACCAAATCCTTGATACATTTTGTGATGAAAAAGTATTACAAGACAATATAGTGCTCCCAGGACTCCTCAGCAAAACGGAGTTGCTGAGAGGAGAAACAGGACACTTATTGAAGCTGCAAGAACTATGTTGTCTGACTCTAAACTGCCTATCACCTTCTGGGCAGAGGCAGTAATACTGCTTGCTATATGCAAAACAGAGTTTTAGTAGTTAAGACACATGGTAAGACTCCTTATGAACTTTGGCACAAGAGGAAACCTTTCATTGGTTTTCTCAGGTCATTTGGA
>JACVEC010000044.1:12500-20000 GCA_025215565.1 Flaveria ramosissima | reverse complement strand
TATTTCATGAGAAAACTTTCCATGTGAGAACTTTTCAATAGAAAACTTTTCAAGAGATCATGATAAATCATCATATGAAGAGTCACAAGTAGATGAATACACTAGTACCAGGCAACCTGCTGAACAAGAGACAAATACTAAACCTATTTAAAAAGGTGGTAGTTCAGTAGTTGATCCATCTACTAAACACACTAAAACAAATTTTACAAACTTAGATATATCTCAACAAATCCAAATGCTTCCAAAACTAATAGTTTATAAAGAGCATCGAGTTGAGATGTCATCAACAATGTTGATGTGGGTGTTAGGATAAGAAGCAAGGCACATGAAGCAAATATTTTCTTATTCTCATGCTTCATGTCTCAATTGAAATCAAAGAAGGTTAATGAAGCCTTAAGAATTACAGTTGTGTTAAAGTTATGAAAGAATAGCTTTTCCATTTTGAAAAACAAAAGGTTAGAAAACTATGTGAACTTCGAAAACATAAGACTATAATAGGGACCAAATGGGTGTTTACGAACAAGAATGATGATAGAGAAATAGTGATAAAAAACAATGCAATACATGTTGTACAAGGGTACACACAGATGGAAAGAATAGCCTATGATGAAGGCTTTCTGAGGCTACAAGAATATTTCTTGGTTTTGTTGCCTTAAAAAACTTCAAGGTATTTCAAATGGATATGAAGAGTACCTTTCTTTATGATGAAATAGATGAAAAAGTATATGCATGCCAACCACTAGGCTTAAAGTATCCTAAGTTCCCAGACCATGTGTGTAAACTTGATAAAGTTTTGTATATGCTACATCAAGCTTCGAGAAAATCCTATGAGACTTTCTCTACTTTTCTTATATGGAATGGCTACACCATAGGCTTCATAGATAAGACTCTTTTCACAACGAAAGTGAAAACAGAAATTATGTTGATACAACTGTATGTGGACAATATCATATTTAAATCTACTGATGAAACGCTATGCAAAGACTTTGAACACCTCATGAAACTAAAATTTAAAATGAGTTCAATAGGAAAAATTGTCTTCTTTTTACTGTTACAAGTCAAGCAAACTACAAATGGTATCTTCATAAGTCCATCTAAGTGTGTAAAATACATCTTAGTGAGATTTCAAGCTACTGATACCAAAGTTGCAATGATATTAATGTCCAAGGCATGCACATTAACCATGATCTTAAGGGGGAAGTCGTTGATCAATAGCAATATCAAGCTATTAGTGGATATCCCATGTATCTTAAAGCCAACCGATCAAATATTATGTTTACCACATGCCTATGCTCATGATTTTAAGAAGCTCCCAAAGTCACACATGTAACTGGTGGCAAGAGGATCTTGAAGTATCTCAAAGGGCAACCTAAGTTGGGATTGTGGTACCCTAAAAGGTTGACTTCAATATTTGTGGTTTACTGATAGTGACTATGGAGGTTGCAACATCAACAAAAGCTCAGCATCAGGAGGTTGTCAATTTCTAAGGGAAAAATTGGTTTCATGGCAATGCAAGAAGCAAACTTATGTTTCTACATCAACTACCGAAGAAGAAAAAATTGTTGCATCTAATTGTTATGCTCAAGTCTTGTGGATTCATACTCAACTCAAAGATTATGGTGTCAACTTCATGAACACACCTATTCACAATGACAACAACAGTTCTATTTCAATTACCAACGATTCAATTCAGCACTCAAAGACAAAGTACATTGACATCAGGTACATTGCATTCGTGACTATGCAAATATAAAGATTATTAGGTTAGTCAAAGTACATAAAATAAACAATATGCATCTTTACAAAAAAATTTGATAAAAAAAGATTTAAATATCTCATATATGTTATTGGGATTGTGAAATTTATATAAATTAAAATCTATTCAAATTGTCTATAAATATTGTTGTTAAAATTCATTTGAAAAACTATGGAAATTTGCTTTCTTGTCAAAATGCATTCTATTTGCCGATCATCGTAGTTCGGCAAATAAATGATTTTAGCATTAAAAAACAAAAGGATCGGGTAAGTCCCGCATCTATCTTCCGAAAGGTAGTGGCGTTGTACTTCTTTCGAAAAGACTATTCCATAATTACAAAATCCGTCGTAAATTTAGTTTATGGTGCTAAGTATGTCAAAATCTTACTATTATATATTATCCAATATTTGTAAATCGATTTTCTTTTTCTTCCTCACTATTCTATCATCATCGTCTTCAACTCCTAAAAGACACTCAACCTTCATCCACTCTAATCTTAAAAATGGTCGCGTAAACGAAGAATTCAGACCTAATCACAACATCGTCGCCTCACTTGAACCTATTGAAGACGAATTGTATGATCATGTACTGAACTTTCTCCACCATAGAAACTATGCCTTTGTTATCATAGTCAAACGAGTCATTTGTGCCTCATACATTCGAAAATTTTAGGATATATGTTCCATCAAAAGAGAATATGGGAACAAATGCTAATCGCCATAGTACAAGGACATAACGTTACCATCTCCACAGCAAAATTCGAACCCATCTACAACTAGCATATGTAGAAGGCCAATCCTTATTCCCAAAAGAAGTAGTGAATGCAACATTCAAAGAAATAAGACATAAAGGAACTCTCCTTACTTGGACCTTCCCCAAATCTCTATTAGATCATAGCTGGAGAATCATTTTTTATATCTCTCTCCATTATATCTTTAATAAATAAGGAGGATGGGATCAAGTTCCATTTGATTTAGTTGGGGCTATCCATAGACTTGTAAAACAGTAGAATTACAACTTTTCAAATCTTATTTTCCAAAATCTATGCAAAAATATAATTGTTGTTGAAAAATAAAAGTTTTTAGTGTACCTAAGGTTCCTCCAAAAATATTTACATAAAGAACTAGACAACAAACTTAAATTTGAAGGGGATGTTTATGCCCTTACACCTCTAAGCACAATAATTTTTTACAAAATTCAAAGCAACCCCAAAGTGTTTTCAGATAAAGACTCTACCTTGTTTGCCAACATATTGGAGGTCGTTGAGCGTTAGGGTGATATTGTGGCTACACCCTCCACTACTGATCACACACCATCCACTTCAAAGTTAAAAATGCCTATATTTAAAAATAAGCAAACCCCTACATCATATACTAAGAAGGTGTAGGCTCCCAAATCTCCTCTACTTAAAAAGAGAAAGCTGGAAACTAGGTCCCAACTTAGCCAAAGGTGTTAGCCACCCCTACATCAAGCTTAAAGAAGAAGATTTCTCTTTTTTCTTCTGAGTAGACCCACACCTAGCTTAGCAGTCATCAATTAGAGTCCCAACTCTCTACTGAGCAACCAAAGAGAAATACCCACATCACTAAAGAAGCTTCTGAAGAAGCAACTTCACTAGAAGTGGTTCACATCTCAGACCAATAGACATAACTTCTCCTATTCAAATTTAATGACATCTATTTTGAAGGTGTAGATTAGTCAAAGGGTTGATCTTGAACCAAGTGGAAATGGTGAAAAATATGTTCTACATGCTGAACCAACTCTATCTATTTAACATTTGCTAGAGCTGGGAGAATCAGAGTAAGTGAAGTCGACCTACTCAGATTATCCCGGCATAACATGAAAGACTTGGTGGATAATTTTCTCTTGAAAATCCTACAAGGGATCCAAAAGGCTACATGTATGAAGTCCTTTTAATGAGAATGCTTCAAGATTTTGGTAGCATCATCCTAAGGGAAATTTATTAAAATATGAAGAGGATGAAGCTACCTAAACACTATGTACATAAGTTTATGCTGATCAGATTTGCCGAAGATAAGGTCCATGTACTAAAGGACTACATCACTTATGAATTATTGAACAACCGCGAATAAGCATGTTTATATCTACTAATGATCTAAAGATCTGATGATTCATTGCTATTAGGGGTGTGCATGGTCGGTTTGGTTCGGTTTTAGCCTAAAACCGAAACCAAAAACCGATATTTTGGTTTCTAGATTTTTAAAACCGTTCGATTTCAGTTTTGTTGGTTTTTGGTTTTTGGTTTTTGGTTTTCATTTCGGTATCGGTTCGGTTTCAGTTTTGTTCAGTTTTACCGTTTGGGCTTCAAGTTTCTAAATAAATTGTTTTAAACTAATGAATTTAAACTAAAAACTTTGATCTTACATAATTTTATTTATGTTTAAAAATAATCCATACATTCTTATAAATAAGTTGACATTAAAATTTAATGCAATCCATAAAATATAAGAACAAAAAAATTAATACAATATTTTAATCTATCAATTTATAAAAAAGAAGTTTAAGATTATTGTTGAAACCTAAATATTCATTTTTTTAGATAACATAACTTAAATATGTAACTAATATGCTACTAATATTTATAAGTATATGATTACACCTCTAAATATACAAGTTTGGTTGTATGGTTTCGGTTCGGTTTTTTCGGTTTTGTTACAAGCAAAACCAAAACCGAACCAAAAAATTCGGTTTCTAAAAAATCATCAAACCAAACCGTCGGTTTCTTAACGGTTTCGGTTATTTTGGTTCGGTTGCGTCGGTTATTTTGGTTCAGTTGCGTCGGTTATTTTGGTTAATTACGATTCAGTTATTTTGGTTTCTTGCACACCTCTAATTGCTATTGTAGACAAGACTGATAATGCTGAAGAATAGTGATAACAATAATACTCTATATAAAACATTATGTACTCCTAATTGTAAAACACAATGATACATAATAACAAGTTTTATCTACAAAAAAATAATGATAAAATAATATATTATGTTATCTTTAACATTGTAAGTTTTGAAAAATACATTGGTGAAAATATATAATTTTGTACTTCTAATTGTAAAATATAACTATATAACAACTTTATACGATCTATAGAAACAATTACATAAACAACACAAAATAATTTAAAACGTAAAACACAATGATAAATACATATAACATATGATATAAAATATATGACATATTGAACTAATATTTAACACAATTAACATATTAGACACAATAAAGTAAGGTATTTGACATATTGACTAAAATTCTATCATCTTTAAAACCATATAAGGATATGTGTCAAACCCATAATTCTTTTTAGAACCTATAAATTAAATACTTTGTTCACTATAACTTTACCCTAATAAATAAATACATATAATAACAATAACAATAATAATAGTACTAATAGTTATTATTACTATAAGGTTAATAATAAAAACAACAACAATATAATAATAAAAATAATATAATAATAATAATAATAAGAATAATAATAATAATAATAATAATAATAATAATAATAATAATAATAATAATAATAATAATAATAATATTATTATTATTATTATTATTATTATTATTATTATTATTATTTATATTTACTATTTTTTAAAAAAATTAAGCATTATCTTTTTTAAGTAATTAAATATAAAATAACTAAATGTTTTCATGATTTTCCAATGATATTTTGTGTTTTAATAATTTTTTGTACTTACGAGTAAAATTTTAGGTAATGATGTATTATTTAATATATTTCAATAAATAATTATAATAATAATAATAATAAATAATAATAATAATAATAATAATAAGAATAATAATAATAATAATAATAATAATAATAATAATAATAATAATAATAATAATAATAATAATAATAATAATAATAATAATAATAATTTATTAATAATAATAATAATACTAACTATTATAATAAGGTTAATAATAAAAATTTTGTTATCATATTAATTAAATTTAATAGCATGTTTTTGTCATGTTAATTTTGTGTGTAACAACATATAGTAACGTACCGTTAATAATAATATAATATTTTACATTTAATAAGAGTTTTTATCTAAACGCTTTTAAAATTTCGTTTAATTATTATTCACACCTATCAAATATCTAAAATCATGAAAATATAATAATGAATCGCTAAATCATATGTAGATATCCACGAAAGTATCATTGAACTCAACAAAAGCAACATAACTTTAAAGAACCATGATAATTCGCTTATATATGTGTGTGTATGTATGCATGTATGTATGTATGTATGTGTATATGTATTTATGTAACACGCATACTTTAGATCGGGATAACAACCTGCGATCATTGCTGCTATCTGTTGTTGTCATCGAGAACTATCACTTTCCTTCCATCCCCCTTCACTAGCAATATTCAATGATTGCCAACGAGAACTTCCACCCTTTTCATCAATCAGTTTCTTTCCACTATTATCGGTAGTAGGATGGTCTCTCACAATTTGAATATAGTTCTATTGATTTAAGATTTTTAACAGCTTAAATCCATAAAATTAAAAAATTAAAGTTGATCGAAATAGGGTAGTTATATGTTTATAATCTTTCAAAATTAGTTTTATTAAGTTTAACAATGTTATTTTAACACCTTAATTGTTAGACCATATGTAATGAGGCGTTAAACTCATACATAACGTCACATAATGCCCGTATCACCATTACGGTGGGGCGTTATGTTTGAAGGGGCATTATAATTATAACGTCCAAATCACCAAATCCATAATGATGAAGGGGCGTTATAGGGGCATCAACCATTACTTATGTTTTTAACAAAAAAGTAATAATGACTTGACGCTAATGTGACAGAAAATGACTCTTAATGAATATTAACCATTACTCATGATCTTAATGAAATTTTCAGTAAAAAAGAAAAGACAAGTTCTAATAAATGTTAGCAGACAAGTTAAATAAGTGACATGACATCTCGTGAATTATTATATCGATATGGTTTTGTTCTGGTCGCACCATCTATACCCCCATTCCCAAGAGTCCACCAACTGATTTATAGGCACTGATTAATAGGCACAACGAACAAGAACCAAACTTCAGAACCTTTAATCCTACGTCCATCTCATGGATCAGAAACAAGTGGTGATCATTGGAGCTGGAATCAGTGGTCTTGTAGCATGCAAATACTGTGCATCCAAAGGCCTAAATCCTATTGTTTTCGAGTCACAGGCGGATATAGGTGGCGTATGGGCTAAAACCATAAGAATCACCAGGCTGCAAACATTCAAAGGAATGTATCAGTTTGCAGACTTCCCTTGGCCTTCATCAGTGACCGATGACTACCCTACCCAACAACAAGTCCTAAACTATTTGCGGTCCTACGCTGCTCATTTTGACCTGTTTAAACACATTCAGTTCCGTTGCAATGTCAAGGGAATCGAGTACCAAGGGCCGTCATCATCATGGTCCAACTGGAATGGGATAACTGGAACCATTCCTCAAGGGAAATGGAAAGTTACGGTTGAAAACACTCGAAATGAACCACCATCAACAAAGGTATGTATGTATGTATGTATGTCAATCCTCAATTATTCTTGCACAATGACTAATGTATTCTAGTTAACAGGTGTATGAAGCAGATTTTGTTATTTTATGTGTTGGAAGATTCAAAGATGTTCCAAACATACCAGAGTTTGCTCCAGGCACCGGCCCAGAAGTGTTCCGAGGAAAAGTGATTCATTCGATGGAGT
>JACVEC010000044.1:0-5000 GCA_025215565.1 Flaveria ramosissima | reverse complement strand
AATCGTAATGGGATGAATGCTTACGTTTTACCACGAATTAGGCCTATTTATAGGTTAGTATTGTTCAATCGTGCGACTGGGCCATAAGTATGGTTTAGTCGTGCGATTGAACCATGCGGTTGATTCATCCGCACGACTGAGTGTTCAGTCGTGCGATTGAGTCAATCTTATGTGTCAATCATACGACTGATCCAGTCTCCTGGTTCAGTCGTGCGATTGAGTCAATCGTATGAAGTTATTCATGCGTGTGGTCCATTCGCATGGGCCATTCGTATGAGAACTTCATTAAGTTAAGTTTGAATGTTTTAATTAATATAACATAATGTGTAACCATTCAAACAATCATAAACCCAATCAATTCAATCACGACTCATTAATGAAATATTAAACATCACAAGTAACAAACAATTCATGTCATTTCATTAATCAATACAAATTACATCATAATCAGACAGACAAGATTCATTACATTACAAATCATGATCTAGGGACATACATGCATCAACAAACTCCCCCTTGGACCTAGATCTATCTAATCTCTTGTCTTCTGCATAACCTCCTTATACTTCTTGTACTTCCCTCTTTGGTGACCCATGCGTGAATCTCAAACGCAAAGCAGAGTCGTATAACGTTTTGGAACTGGAGGGCTTGTACAATGTCTTGTGTGTCATAGAACAGTGGCCACTTGTATAATGTATAGACATCATTAGCAGACAAGTTGGTTAGCCACATCGGGTCGAATACCCTGATTGTATCCATTTGGCCCTCTTTATTTAGAACTATGACAGCTTCAGCAGTTCTCCAATCATAGTACCACCATTTGAAGTGTGGAGTGAAGTCCTGCGGCATTTCCCTGAGAGGGATTCTCGACATAGTGCGCGGAGGACTCCACTTCAACACAATCTTGGGCTTGCCAGTAATGGAATCAACCTCAGACCTTCTTATATACCTCATAGGCTGTTGTGGTCTGAAGTTAACTCATCTGGTGTGGTACTCCTTCTTCAGGGCAGCCTCGAACCAGCTGACATCTTTCGTGGGTCAGCATACAGCAGCTTTAGCTTAGCCAGCTGGTTGAGCTCAAAACCAGGTAGAGTCTTCAGATCATGTGGAAACCTGAAATACTCTATGCCCTGTTCCCTCTTAACTGCATACGCGTTAAGGTCATCAAAATAAGCCCATGCAATAATCCTGCCTGACACCTTATGGTGTTTCTTGACTCTGTAGAGCTTGGTGTAGGCATATTTCTTTGGTGCAGCACGCTGGGCTCTCACTTCTTCAAAACAGGCAGCCCACTCAGCCTTTCGAATGTCTACGTCATCATTTGAGGCTTGGGCTGTTCCTTCGGTCTTTTCGGTTTCCTGCTCCATCTTGTCTAGTACCTCAAACGTATCACTGACTAGGGACTCACCCAGATTGGGGACCACATTACCCTCGGTGTCAGCATACTGAGGGTACTCTTCTGCAGTAATATCTTCGACCTCAACTTCATCAACGTCATTAGCTCTTCATCACTGGTCGAATCAACTGTTGGAGCATCCGTGACAATTTCATCAGGATTGAGTCTGAACATCTCTGCCAGTTGCTCGTTAGATAGGTCATGAATTATTTCCCCTTCTTCAGGGGTATAACTCACAGACCTTCTTACAATCCCTTGCAGATCAAGAATCATGGTTAGTTGAGTCTTGACCTGTTGAAGGGGAGCAATGTCAAACTCATCCCTTTGAAAGTTTGGATCTGTTTGATTTAAACATTCAACACATAAATCATTAGTAAGTAATCAAACAGACTTATATAAACTTAATATATAAACATTCAAAACATTTGTTTTTTATTACATGATTCAAACACAAAATAATTAAATACATAAAACATCTAATCTGTACTTTGTCTTGAATCCTGGGCTCGTTGCTCAGGAGGAGCAGAAGTGGTAGATGACTGGTCCTGTCGATGCTTAGATCTTCGTTCTTGACCAGAAGCAGAGGCCGATGCAGCCGCATCCCCTCCTTCTGCTTCGCATCATCATCTTTTCCTTCTGTCCTATCTTCCTCTGTCTCTTCATCATCCTCATCATCCTCCTCATCCTCATCATTATCTTCATCGTCATCATCACCATCTCCATCATCCCCATCACCCTCCTTTATCTTCAAGGGCTCATCCTTTGACCCCTTAACCTCAGCATAATCGTCTTGTTGGTAGTCTCCAACTCCTCTATACGTTTGGCTGATTGGGCCTGCTGGTCCTGGAGTTGGGACATCTCGACTCTCTGAGCATCAATTAGCTGGGTCTGCTGCTCTATCACCCGAGCCTGCTCTGCCATCTGCTGAGACTGGCAGTAGTCAGGTCGGTCAACTGGCGAATCTGCGCCGCTTTCTCCTCATCTGCAGCTAACAGGCGCATCACCATACGGTTTAGCGCCGACAGCTGCTCCTCTACCCCGATGTGAGGTAGAGTAGATCCATATAGGTGTGATGGCTGGGCTGATGGTCCGGCATGATGTGAGGTGGTGGTGGTAGTAGCAGTGGTGAATATGGTCGGTAAGCAGGTGCTGGTGATGTAGGTGTAAATGGTATAGTGGTGGATGGGAAGGATACAGTGGTGGTAGGTAAGGTGGTGGCTGTGGTAGCAGTAGTGGATGTGGTGGCTGTGGTAGCAGTTAGTGGATGTGGTGGTAGTGGTGGCTGTGGTGGTGGAAGTAGAGGCAGCAGTGGTAACGAAGGTCAGGCGACGCTTCTTCTTCTTCTTCAGTCCGTGGGGTTGAGCCATCCTCTCCTCCTAGTCCCGGTGGAAGTGGATGCTCCCCCTACAGCTCTGCCCACTGAACCCGGAGCATAGCTCGGGTCAGTCTCTCTCTCTGTGGAGTCCCGAGGGTGTTCACCAACCACCCTAAGCCCGTGTTCTGTGGGAACAACTTTGCTTCCCACAGTCCTAGTGAGGGGCTCCTCATCCGACTCCTCCTCCTCCTGATCACCAACAATGAACTCCTGATGGAAACCGGCCGTCTCAGCAACCTCTCCGGCAGTGGCAGACCCCGGGGGAATAACATCAGAATCAGTGCCTCTAGGTGGAGCAGGCATATCATCCCCGGCGTCGCCGCTATCATCATCATCTGAGTCAATATCTGGTAGAGCAATCTGCTCTACATCTGAATCACTATCATCGTGGCGCCACTTTCTCTTGGCTGGCGCCACATAGTCAGCACGGGCCAGATGCCCAACAACCTCCTGACAGGGGTTTCACCTGCTTCCCCCTGTACACCTTCATCCTGCCTAACGTAGTGTCATCCATGACCTCGAGCACTACAGCATCCTCCTTCTCCTTCGGCAGGGAGGGAAGCTTCTGATCTATAATCATCTGCATAAACCTCGGATACATGCAGAAGCCTTCCTTCCCTTTCCCCTCAATGTTCTCCACCAGTAGGTGAAGATCATTTTGGAGAAGCTGAACGGGTGGTTCAGCACCAATGCAGCATAAGCGTTCTGGATCTGATCCGACAACTCATCAAATCCTCCCTTCCTCGACGCTATGCACTTCAGTAGAACATGCGCAAGATACTTGAACTGGGGACAGAGGTTACTCTTGTTGAGTACCCCAGCATTGATGTCCCCAGAGTACTTGGCTCTCATAAAACATCCTCTGACCGTGAGGGGGTGTAGACGAGTAGGACAATCAGCATCATCCCCTAACTGTAGAACAATCCTCAGATCCTCCTCTGAGATGGTAATAGCCTCACCAAAGATCGTACTCCTGATGCAATGAGGCTCAGAGGATCTATCAACAGTCGCGCCTTCCCAGAAGGCCTGCTGCACTGATCTATAAGGTGTACATGGTGTAGAGATAGCATGAGCAATCCTGGATCTCAACAGAAAAGTAATGATGCCTGAGAAGTCAGCTGCGTTCCTGGATGTCAAATCCAGATGAGCACATATGTTATGCTTTGTGCTCATGGTCCATCGACTCGCCATCTGTAACACATAACAATATAAACATTAGTACCTTTGGCTAAGAGCATATGAAACACTTAAACTTGAATAGAATGTTCTGTCATGCGATTGAGGTTGTGCGACTGAGATCAGTCGTGCGACTGAACAGTGCGATTGAGGTTCAGACGTGCGAATGATCTCATGCGTACGACTGAGTGTGCGACTGGACTCATGCGCATGTACTCTTATGCGGTTACACCAGTCGTGCGACTGAGCCTCATACGCATGGTTCAGTCGTGCGGTTAGGTAAATCGCACCCTTCAGTCGTGCGACTGAAGTTCATCCGCCTGTCCAATCGTATGACATCCTGTCCGTTCAATTCAAATTAACTTTTTCACCAATTTTGAGTTTTAGACATCGTTATCTGGTTCATTAGACTCGCAATATTTCTTATAACCTCTAACACACTAATTTCATCTTTTTGAGTAGTTAGGTTAGGTTATTTGTCCGTTTGAGTCCTCGGCTTGCTTTCAGTTCAAATTTTACAGATATGGAGTCACAATGAACACGATTTTGGTTTCTTTCCACGCATTTTACCTGTAAGTCGATAGAGATGATCAGTACTCAAGAAGCGGGTGTTTTAGGAATCAAATGAATTTTTGGCAGAGTTTGGTTAAGTCGTGCGATTTAGGGTTTCTTTGAGGGTGATGAGTCTCTGCGACCGACTCCCCCTCTTTTATACTAACCCTAGATCCAATCGTGCGACTGAGTTCATACGCACCTTTCAGTCGTGCGAGTGGGACTCAGTCGTGCGATTGGGTCAGTCGCCCTTCTCCAGTCGTCCGACTTGATTTCAGTCGTGCGACTGACTCACTCGTTCGCACTTAAGCCTCCGACTGGGCTAATCGTATGGGCCATTCGGTTTGATGGTCCATACTCATGGTTCATTCGTGCAAATGGATTCCATTCGTAGGGTTAGTCCATACGTATGGTCCATTCGTGCGAATGGTCATACTTAGTTAATTTTCTGCCATTTTTACCAATTTCCATTTAAAACCCTTTTTAACTTTTGAAATTAAC
>JACVEC010000295.1:0-44623 GCA_025215565.1 Flaveria ramosissima | reverse complement strand
TTACTGATATCCACCTCTAGGTTTCGCTGTGTAGGATCAAGCAAATCCCCAATTTGTTCATTGTATATCTGTGAAAATATTTAAAAGGACAACACATATTCATCATCTTGGTTCAGCATTAAGAACAGGAAATATGAAAGCAGACATAAAGCACATACCTCAAGGAATGAACAACGGCATTGATAATTTATCTGTTTACCTTCCGCTTGATCTCGTTCCTGAATTGAAAAATCAAAATATCAATCATAATCTATATCAAGAGCATATATACCTCTTTCTGTGTAGATCAAGAACGAAAACACTATTGCTTACTCGTTGGATTTCAGCAAACAGCATCTCGAAGATGCGAGGAACAATTCCTTGATTACCACAGGTCGATTGATCTTCAAGCATCGCGCTTGGTGGACCCCATAGTGTGTAAGTTTTACCACTTCCAGTCTGCAGAATATTAACAACCATTGAAGATACTGCCACCATATAGTTCATAGAACATTTTTTAACGAAATGCTGAAAAATATACCTGTCCGTAAGACAACATCAATGTGTTGTACCCTGCCATTGCACTCTTAACCATGGAGACACCAACTGATTGAAAAACATCCTCCTATTATAAACACCAATAAACTTAAAAGTCAATAATTCCTTTAGTTCACATCAATTTTCCAATCAAGAAACAAACACACTAGACTGATCTCTGGAATAAAATTCTATATGTGTTTGATCATAAACTCAAACATCAACATTAGTAATAAACAAAAGCACTTTTTATGAACATAAGCAACAACTAATAAACAAACCTGGCTAGATTTGGAATCCAGAACCGCATCTAAAGAAAACTTCCGATCGCCTACAGCCACCGAATCATCAGACACTTTCCGAACCGTATAATCCCCCTTTTCATGAGAATTAGGAGGTCTAATCCTCGCAATAACCTAAGAAAACCCCAATCATCAAACCCTAATCCAAATACAATCTCCAAAACCAAAACAACACAAATCAAATCACTTAACTCATACCTTAACATGCGGATCCGCATCAACCTGCTCTTCAACTCTCCGACTTTCAAATCCAGCAAACTCTTTACCCGAAACCGCTACATTCGTCACGTTCGTCACGTTCATCACGTTCCCAGTTGATTCCTTCACAACCGACGACAGTTCATCAGCCTTAACATTCGGATCCTCCGGCGGAACGTTCTCGGAGTGGAATCGAGACAACTTAGGGTTTGGACTCATCTTCTGCTTCACAGATCCAGATCTAGGAAGCAGGTTTCGAATCGACGAAATCGAAATGCTTCCGGATGATCGGTGCCTAGAGATCTCTGAGTTAGACATCACGAATACTTGAGAGTTAAGATCGAATTGATGAAATTGATTTCACTGTGTGTGCGTGTGTGTGTGTGAAGGAGATTGAAGGGAGCGTTTTGAGTTTGAATTTGAAAAATGGGGGAGAGGGGGGGAGAAGATGAAATGAAACTGATTGATGTTTTGAAGATGACCGTTGTGTGTTATATACAACCAGTTAGGGTATTCCACATGCCATTTTGTGAAGTTACTCCTTTGCCCTTGATTCTAGCCGTTGCGTTGTATCTTGGGCCGTTGAAAATGGATTATTTTTGTGATACATTGACAATCGAAATGTATTAAAAAATTAGATATATTGGGTCGATTATTATTAATTTTATGTAACATTAATAAACCGAAATGGAAACCGAGCGTTTCGTGGCAGATCCACTCTTTTTCCTATTCAAAGCTCAGCCCTTTGTCTCTGTGTTTTCACATCGAGAATTATTTGCAGATGAAGAGATGTCAAAGGGGCTTCTTACTCCCCAAACAAATCCTCCTACATCTCTATATAAACGCTGGTTTATCAAGAAGACGCAAGAAAAGCACTTCGCCAGTGACTATTCGGTGATTCAATTAGACGTTCAAATAGAACTTGGGTTGAGGGAAGAAAATTGGAAAAAGGGTAGCTGGTGGATGTTGAGTGTGTGGTTTGGGCGTGGAGAAGAACTTGGTGGTGATCTCGTCGTACTTAATGGAATGACGGAGGAAGAACTTGGTGAGTGGTGATTAAAGGGACAAATGGTGGTGTGTCGGTGGCAATGGTGCGAGGGGTGAAGGTGGCGAGTCGGTGGCGGTAGATTAAGGGGCGATAATTGGATTTTGTTTGGGTTATCGAGTGAGTTGAAAAAAAAAGAATAATAAGTATTTTGATATTATTTAATAAAAAAACTTTCAGTATCACAATAGAAAGGAGGCGCAGGACTTTCGCGCGCGCTCATCAAGTAGTTTGTGTGTGTGTGTGTGGGGGGGGGGGTATATTTTTAATGCTAAATGGTTTTAGTCATTTCATGAAAGGATAATAGAAAAAATAGACGACGTTTGGTGCATTTCGTGAAATTGAAACCATGTCCGAAACTATTAGATTTGTAATAAATAATTTACTGGATTGCTATCGTAATTTTCGTCAAACCGTATAAATTAAAATAATTTTTTAGGGGTTGATAGACTTCATCTGAATTAGCTTCTTAATGGTTCAGATGTTTAAACGGTTCAGCATTTAATGGTTCAGAGTGTTTGTTTCGCGAGCAAATGTCTAAATGGTTCAGACATTTGTTTCTTAATGGTTAAACATTATACTAATGTTGAATGGTTAAGACCTCTTATCTGAATTGGTCAGATATTTGCCTTTTGAATAGTTAAGCGATATACTAGCTCTTAGTGGTTCAGAGCTCTTAATGGTTCAACACTTAATGGTTCAGACCTCATATTAGTTCAACACTTAATCATTCAGAAATTATCAAACAACCCACTCTTTTATATATTCAATATATGTCGGAAAAACTCCTTATTTTTAAAAAAATGATGTTAACTAATATAATAGTATGAGTAATAGTATATCTTATCATAACATTCTTTTAATTTATTTTCTTACAACTAATGAGTAAATTAAAAAATACATGAATTGATGGAAAATTATAGTTTTCCATTTACGAATAGCGTTATTCTACACTAAAAGAGATGGTTTCTATAATTTTATCTTTGAATTTGAAAAGACGATAAGTGTTTATGGTTTAAGACTATAGTTTGACACAAATCAATTGTTTATGGTTTAAAAGTACGTAGATTTTGAGAATCGCTTAGTAACTTGTATATATTGCTTAACTTTATTATATAACGTGGTTATATAACCACGTGTCTCGCTTTCTTTTACAACTTTCATTATATTTGTCAAACACAATGTAGAAGTGCTAGATACGGCTATCACGATTCTTTAATTAAAATTATCTTTGTGTTGACAACATCCTTATACTTTAATCTAAACATCTACAATTGTAGAGAAGTTAATGTTATAATATAGCGGTTATAGATTAACTTACCCTTCAAGACATAAGTCTCGCTTGAACAATTTACGACCTTCTTCAGAACTTAAAATAGATTCATATATTCACCAAGTAGAAGACCATGACAAGCTAGTAGATCAGAGTTAACACCACAAGCCATGGATCGAGACAGTATGTCTAACTAAAAAAATAAGTAGGGTTGGATTATATTTATAATTAAACAAGTTAAACGGATTAAATTCAATGCTTAAATAAAATAAGACATACCCATATGTTTGAATGGTCAAATTTAAAAAATATCCTTTATATTGAACACGATTCAGTTGAACTATTATGATAATCGATGGGACAAGTACTTTAATTGCAATATCATATTTGGTTAGAGCATCTTATATAGAGATGTTTTTTGGTGTTTTTGAGGAGAGAGAATGTGATTTGGAGGAAAGAGAATGTGATATGGATAAAAGAGAAGATGTAGAAGTTCTTTCTCAAGAATATTGACTTTGAGTATGTGAGGAGAAGAGAGGAGAGAGAAGATATGAGAGATATGAGAAATTTTATGGATTGTAAGTGGTCATGAGAGAGAAAACATGATGTCGGTATAATACCCGTAATAATAATAATAATAATAATAATAATAATAATAATGATAATAATAATAATAATAATAATAATAATAATAATAATAATAATAATAACAACAAGGAAACATGGCAGTTAAGGAGAATCTCACGTGCCTCATATCTATCATTTGTTCCATTCAATATCGTCTGCAACTACTTTACGCAACTTCCGCTCCTCGATCCGTCGATTTAAAACCTTAGATCTAGGCCTTTAATTTTCTAAGGAAAAATCTGATTGTTTTTCTATTCGAGCGATAGCCGGCAAACCATCGCACCACATCACCACCGTGAACCACCATCACCGTTAGATCATTCCTTGTTCGCCAAGCCAAGCAAGTTGTTACGCCACCGGGTTCAACCTACAAGTACACCGGTTTCGTGTTCTATTCACAACGCAACCTCATCGTTCGGTGGAACTTCTACTTCTCCGTTAACCGACGATCGCAATCATTATCGTACGATTGCTATACGTTTCTTCACAGACCTTCGTGCGACAAGGTACCGGTTAAATTAGATTGTTTTTTTTTCTTTCCGGTTTGATATGCCTTTATCAGAAGTTGTTACTCCTTTCGGTAACGTGTGCAGTGACCATCATCATCATCGGTGTTGCATCGTCTAATAAGTTGATTCGGATCGATAATCCTCGGAGCTTGTTTCGGTATTACAAAATAGATATATACTATTGTTCCTCTTCTTGTTAGAATCCGACGATTATGTAATGTTGATCGGAAATTTGGTTGATTCATGCCGATTTTATTTGTGACACTATAACGCAGTCTCCGGGAACCTATAGTGTCGCCTTTCGTTCCAGTTCGATCATCAACCAAGCCGTTTAAACCGTCGTATCGGTTCGACTCGTTACTCACAATTCAGGTAAATCCTTCTTTCTGCTCCGCACATGCTTTACGTGTTCAAGGTGTCTTTTCTGATTCTTGAATATATGTGTTTCCGACGATTGGTTATTGGATAAATAGAACATGGTTAATAGGCACACTTAGTCTACCGTCCACTCTTAAGATCTTACTTAGAGTCAAAAAAATGGTGTTGGAAAGAAGAAAAGCAAAAATGATGAACTAAAGAAACCGAGACGTGGTTCTGGAAAAACATGAAATAAACATCACTCTAATATTGTTTACTATTTTATTCTATGGCCAACACACACTATTATTAGCCTATGTGAGCCAAATCTACATGAGTGTAACCAACATTTATAATGGATACGTAGTTCATGTGAATTAGGGAATATCATAAGAAACAAATTATTTTGTGTGGTTAGATAAAGATTAGTGAAGTTCTGTTTATTATTAAAAACACCTAAATTTCAAGTTGAAGTAAAACAAAATTCACTTTTTGTTATAAAACCCACTTTTGAAACATGCAGTGCCCTTCGATTTACTTGATGATTCGTAACAATTAAATTAAATAGGTAGTTGAGTTAGTAAGTTAAAACACATAAAGCATTAAACTTAGAATTTATTTGAGGCAAATTACAAGTTGTTTAAGAATTAATCTTATTTGTCTTCTGACGTGAAAACCGTCGTAAATGGGAATAATAATTACTATAAAATACATGGCGAGGATCATATAAATACTTTTTGTTTAAGGGTAATTTATATTGTTATTGATTAATAGGAGAACGTTGATGTTAATAATTCAATGATTTAGATATAGATCAATCGTCGGCAAACCGTTAAACCAACGAATCACACTTCATTATTTAGCACAAAATATAATTTAATTGCAGATCTTCTTACGATTTAAGGACGACTTAACATTACTTTGACTTATTTTGCTAAATAAGGTACGGATTCCTGGTTCTTTATATCTTAGTATAAATAATATTTTCCGTTACTTTGTAGTACGGATTTTTTTTGACACCTTGTTTCGTTAATATGACTCGTTTAGCCTTTACTAGTCGTCTAGTATTATTTATCTAGTTCCGCTCTCAACCCGTTTGACTTATTAGTTTGAATTGTTGAGACTTGTAGCATGCAATATATATTTTATAAATTGTGTTCATTATTGCATGTTCCTGTAAATAATTTATTGATACGTTGGTAGTTATACTACCCTTTGATTTAGCACTCTGTTACCCGAGCTTGTCCGACATGTCATTGTGGCGTCTATGACATGACACTTTTCGTGACGGTGTTTATAAAAGCTCACGGCGTCTCCGTTAACACGTTAGTACTCATGTAGTACTTTGGCCACATTTATTTAGGAGGCGGATGGATCGATCCTAGTTCAGTTCAGATCAGTTCAGTTCCGGGGGATGGAGTCATGTGTGTACGCCCCACACACCATCTCATTAGTGCGTAGTCTAGCTAGCTATGTACTTATCAGTTCAGTTTCAGCTCTGGGTAATTCTTATGTTACACGACTTATTTTATTCGTATATACTCGTCGTGTAGATCAGTTCAGTTTCAGTATTACATGTTCAGCTCAATATCAGTATTATATGCTTAGAATCAGATTTCAGTTCCGTACTATATGACCAGTTCAGTATTTGATATCAGTATTATATGCTTAAAGTCTTTACTATTGTTCTTTCCGTTACTGAGCAACTTTTGGCTCAGCCGTATTTTCTTTTGTGGTGTTTTCTTATTTATTTGTAGGTAATCAGGGTAATCCGGGAAATCAGTGAAGAGTGAATTGAAGATCAAGATTATCTTTTGCTTTAATTGATGTAATAAACACCTTAATTAGGTTCTTTAGGATTATTTGGTTTGTTTAAATTTATTACTTCTGTCTGCTTATTTAATATTATGGATTTGGTTTTTGATTTGATATTTGTAATAGTGACACGTCAACCTCTCCGGGTTGGGGTGTTACAGTCGGTGTCACATAAGCATGTTTTTTCACCTTCTTATTGGTGATTGTCTTATGAAAATGTGTCTCGTGCTTGGTCTCATACTCTTTTATATTTGTTGCATTCAACACAGGCTTGTGGGCATGCTCATTGATGGTTTTATGTGATTATGAGCATCTATTGTTTAATTGCTTATAATATGACCTTAAACCCACTTAAAAACGATTTAATATCAAATTCTAGATCACACTTCTCGCCATGCTTTAATATTAATAATTCAAGATTTCCAACAAGCCCAGTCTCTTATTATTGAATTTATTAGGAAGAAACAAACCCATTGTGTTATTATTGTATTTTTTAGGATAATAACATCTTTAATTTTGATGCAGACAATTAGTTTTAAGTAATTAGACATGTATCATCCAATATCATACATGTCCTAAAATCACAAACCTTTTTTATAACTAATCTCATACATTATCCCATTCCTTGTTATCCCATCCTCGAATGTTTTAGATTTATAATATTCCTATTTACTTCCAGTTATTTTCCCATTCATAATATACAATTTAATTATAACCCATCTCTGTAATACTCAACTCATTTGTGTCATGTCAAATTCATATGAAAATTTATTGAGGTTGAAGTATTTGTCATGATCTTTCCAAAAATCTAAAATGAACAATTATTAAAGTTGATGTTTGTATTATATGGTTCTTGATATGTTCAAACATGTGTAACCAACATGCACTAATCATGGCAACCAAGTCTCCTAATAAAGCCAATTTTAGTCTCATTCATCCGACTGATAGGAATTTGGAAGTGCTTCTTCAGTTTTATGAATGTTCGCAAATTGATTATAAGATTAAAAATATTTTTTTTAGTTATATTAATTTATTTAGAAACATTTAAGAGACTTCTTTATACATAATAAATAAAAATTATATACTGCATAATAATATAGATCTAATATAATTGTAATTTAAATAACTAAATAATACAATATACATATAAGCTTATAATTATAAGTATACATATAAATTATTATACTTGTTTTTGAAATGCCTAACACATACTTTAAGCCCGATCACCAGATAAATTCATTGGCGAAAGGTCACCCGCACTCGCGAACATAGACAATGCTGGTGACCTGACCCACTCACCATTTTAGAGGAAACCCACCACTCAAATGCCCATTATGGTAAAACCCTTGTCCCGCTAAAAGTATATTGCACCAAACGAGACTCGAATCTTTGACCTTCGTTTTAAAAAGATATAAGGTGCATCCTCCCAAACCAATTAATCTATGGCTCATTGGCTACAAATAATTACATGTATATAAAACAATTGATATAAATAAATAATGAAAGAAACCCAATCTTTGGATATAAAGCTTAAATGAAGTCAGGCTCAAACTTTGTTAAGCTAAACAAGTGAAGCTTTGAAGAGCTTGAGCTCAGCTCAGCTCGATTTATTAACAACCATTCTCATATCGATGTAAAAGTTTAACCTAATTAAGTATTCATAAAAGATATCATTGTGTAATTATAAGGGTGGACAGTTGTAACATCCGCCATTTTTCCAAGTTAAAACCCAAACCCGGACTCATTTTGAGCTTCCATTATTAATTTACTTAATAAATGGATCAAATACATTAAATATGTAATCAACTTATTGATTGATAAATAATTTTTTTCATAAAATTATAAAGTTTATTAATCATGTTACAAAAAATAACTAAATGGAAAAGACTTATTAAAACTTATAAAGTTATAAAATGAATTTTAAAAAACTTATATAAAGTTTTAAATACTGAAAATAAATAATCAAATTATAAAGTTTACAAGTTTTATAAAAGTTATAAAGATTAACAAATAATAATTTGATTGATTATTCAAATTTGTTTTATAAAGTCTATAAATATTTTATAAAAATAGTTGTTAAAATTAGAGTTTTCAAGAATTTAATTTAAATTATAATTATTATTTTATTTATTTAAATTATTTAATTTTATATTTATTTCAAATTCCAATCATAACCCTCTTTTAAAGACTTATAAATAACCATTAACACCATTCATAACCTCCTCCTAACCTCAAGTATAAAAGCAAGGCTTAGGCCTCACTTTTCATTTGCTCATTCTCTAAGAATCTCACTCTCATATTTTTCTTTCATCCATTGGTTATGATGAATTTGAAGAATTTTATTTCGCAAGAAATTTCAAGAATTCTTAATACTAAGGTAATCATTTATTGTTTTTTATTATACATTTTAATCATCCTAACATCCAATTGTTCTCATGACTTTATGTTCTTACTATTATTCTTTCTTCTACCAAATCTCTTTTTATTTTAATAATTATCATTTGATCATTAACATTTTAATAATAACTAATCTTATAATAATCACTAACATTCCTAAATTAAGCTAACAACACACTAACATAAACAAAGAATCTCGTTTGCATATGGACGGCTATGACGCCGCATTCGGTTATTCCGCAAGATTATTGTTCTAAATGATGGCTATGCCAAAGCCTTAGAATATTTTTATAACTCAAATGAAGACTAATATACCATATATTGACATAATAAATTGTTCTAACCCGTTTCATGTATTAACAATTTCAAAAGTGCACATAAGTGCCTTATTACAATTCTGGCAGAATATAATCTTACTTCAACCGACCATAACCTGATCATAACAAACTAAATTTGAGTAAAATAAGACTCCAATATTAAGTTCATCGAATTACCTTTTCAACGACAGTTTATGCGTCTTCAAACTCAATCGGACGACTCAACAATAGCCTTCACAAGATAAGTGCGCATTTCAGCACCTTCTGTCTTGTGCTGCTTGTTTGACCTATTTAAAGATTTTTTCATAAAATTGTTTCTGAATAAAAGTTGTCCGGGAGACTTTAAACTAGTCAAGTATAAATTTTTACAATTTTATGAAACCGTTTTCTATTTTTAAAACTTGTTCAAACTCATACCAAACATTCTGTCCAAAATCTAGAATTGATACAATAATCATTTCTCAATCTACCTTTCGCTTTTTAGCATTCTCTAAACGTCCTAACTTCTTGTAATGAATTTCAACCTCAAGTTATTGTTTTTTTTATCATTTAGGACATCATATTTGACTCTTGACATCCAAGCTTTCTTATGTACTCTACAACCATCACTATACTTGTGAGTTTTCCAAGTGAGTTCTCCATGCCCCTTTTTACTTTATTTCACACCTTTTGGGGTGAAACATGTTAACTTTATAAACTTACACTTGTAAACATCTTGATACTTGTAAATGCACATGCAATTCATCTTTACCTTTTTGTCATGGTTATTTGTGTTATTGTAAGTCTTATATGAGATACATATTTTGTTTACAATCATTAACTATTGCTAGCCTGGCGACGTCTTAAATCTTTGGGCCTGACAAGCCTACTTGGTGCTAAAGTCGATGTATTGCCGACTCCTGATGACGTATGCTTGTTCATCATGGGAACCAAGTACACTTAGCCAATCTTATATACTTGTAATCAAGTCGAGGTTTGGTTGTAACTGTATGTGTTCTATGAGCTTGCTAACTCGTAACCATGGACATGAATTGCTACTTGTAACCCTTTTACATATATATACTTATGCGTGTGTTTAAACCATGGGAACTCACCAACTTTATAGTTGACCCTTTATTTTTAACATGTTTCAGGTTTCCTACTTGAAGATCTTCTTGTGCTCATATAGGACTTGGACATAGACTAATTGAAAGACTTATGTATTTGGTTGTATCTTGATTGTCATGTTATTATCTTATTTGTCTTGTAATGTTTAATGAATAATGATGTTTAATAATATTTCAACTTAATTAGTTCCACGTGCTATGAGCAATCGTCTCCCATTCGTCCGCCCCGATGATTCCGCCGTCGGTCGGGGTGTGACAACAGTCGTCAAAACAAAGTCTTATCTAAACCACTTGACGCCCACTTGCTTTCTCCCTCCCTCCGCCACCCTACCATCCTCGAGCTGCACCTACATCTACTCCCCCACTCTAAACTTCAATATGAGAAACTTATATGTACATATAGACACTTATTAATTTTGTATGTGTACTTTTTTAAGAGGTGAATAATTTTTAATCTTTTAAATGATCATTAGATGTTTATGGCTAATTACAAAGTAATGGTTAGTTTTTGATGCAATCTGTGTGAAATGACGTCTAGATGAGACAGAAAAAGATCTACAAACCATGATAGATGTGAAGAGAGGTGTATATTATCACTCTCCATAAACCATGATAGATGTATCGAGACATCGAGTTAAAGTATTCTTTGTTGCGTTCACATATGGGACATTGATAATTAAAAGTTCAAAATATCTCATGATTGAGATTTGAGACACAATCACTAGATGATGGATCCTAAATACATTTCAAAATTCAAATCAGATTATTACAATATTTTACTTAGAACTTCTTACTAAACAACAAATAAATTATTAGACGAAACTAATCTTAATGACCTATATTTTTTAACTTCTAGAATCATGAGTGAAAACAAATATCTCCATCAATCAATATTCCGCCATAACCGTTTGTCTTCAATGATTCCAATTTCCCAATAGAGACATATAGTTGATGACCATGGTGGGTGTCATATACCATAGGATACGTGTCATGTAGAAATTGGCTGAATTGATTTTAAATAAAAAATTTATGAACTCTTATTATACAAGATTTTTATTTACAATAATCAGGTATATAGTTATTATATGGTAAATGTTTAACATAATAATAACAGTAAATAAAATAACTTAAACATATCGGACAAATACAAAAAACATGTTTATTTGTTTTTTTCTCCAAAGGTCTCGCAATAATATTATAACAAACAAAAACTAACATACTTTACGTTTTTCTCACAAAGTTCTTTAGTAATTTTATAAACATTAAAGCTTATTTTAATATTAAATTTGAATAAAATTATGAAAATTAAGTTTTACATCAATTTAAAACCAATACCTTTTATAGTTATGCTTACATTACTTTTTTATTTTCTTGCTTGACTTATAATGTCTATATCTGTAAACAAAAGTACTAAGATGGTCATCTAATAAGTTAAAATAATATTCACCACACACATACATAAAATTTATGAATTCCAAATATTATTTTACGTCCACACATAACTAAGTGAATAATGTGAAAATTACGAGGAATATCCAATGTATATCAATTATATACCAGATTCCAACCAATAATACACGTTTTTTATAGATACAAGATGAAAATATGATGTATGAAAGTGAAAACGTGTTTGATGCTAACTTAAGTTGACGTTTCATGTAGCGAAGACCGAAGGGAATACACATCTTAGAGTAATATATGACTAGTATGTCACTTAGCATTTAACTAAAAATCTTATTCATTAAAGAAAAAATAAGAAAAATGTACATGTTGATTGCAAAAAATGTACATTTACTTTCTCAGCACTCAAAATTAAACATATCCATAATCCATTGAGAGCTTATCGTATTTTGTCAACTATAATATTGGACTCATTTGGTTCATAGAATTCTCAAAAATTAGAATTGAAATTAGAATTGGATAGTTTTTTCATTCAAAATCATGTTTGATTGGTGAACGGATGGAATTTGAATTGTAAAATTTTCTCACAATTCATTGGAATTTACATTCCTTACATCTAGCCATGGAATGTTCAAAATTAAAATTTCAATTTCACTCAAAATTAACCAACCAAACACATTATCAACTTGAACAAAATTTTAATTCCAATTCCAATTTCATTTCAAATTCTAACTTCTTTCAAAACATTCTGCGAATCAAACAACCACTTGGTAGCTAAAGAGGCAATTGTTCAAGTTATCAAAAAAATATAGATAGAAAATTTATTTACTGAAACAATGTAGTTGAAAAAAAAATATTTATAAAAATAGTGTTTCTGAAACTTTTTGTTTTTCTCTCCTATTCTTATTGGAATTTTTACAAAGTATATCTTTTAGGTCTTTTTGAGATGGTTTTTTTAAATTATTGAAATGTTTTTTATATAGGATTTTTAGCATGTTACAAGATATAATTGACTTGTTGTCGATATGTTTAGTTTTAAGTGGATAAAAGATGAATATATATTTTTGTAGAAAAGGCGGTTAGCATGATTTTCTTGTTATTACAGCCTGACCTATAAAAATATATCACACATATAAAAGGACTATGTTTTTCTTATTTCTATAATATAAGTACATAACTAACGAAAAAGTAGGCACGAGAAATTTTGATAGACGCTCTGCCAAAGTTGATGGGAGGTCGTGAAACAGTAATGGACCACCTGCAAAAGATGTGACCCATTTTAATATGGTGTAAAAATACCTAGAACTATTATAAATTTATAAAATGGAGTAAAAATACCTAGAACTATTATAAATTTAGTTTTCTTGTTTTTGTTTATTTATATTTAGAGTTAACTACACAAATAGTCCCTGTGGTTTAACGAAATCAACAGAATTAAATAATTTAGTAACAAATTAATGGCTTGTGATTTCAAATATAACACGTTTGGGTATTACACAGAACATTTGTGTAGTTAGTCAAATAATAGTTCTTTAAGGGGCCATTACATATAAGAGCATTTCTAGGATTTTAAAAGGTGTTTGAATTTGTAAAAACCAAAGTTTTAGATGAATGCTTTAATGGGTGATTACATATAACAACATTCACATTAGCATCTTCATTTGTATCATCGTTTCTAAATTATTTAGAAAAACATGAAAAAATATGTAATTTTACATGTACATTAGGTTTCCATCCCTCATCTCCATCTAGGAGTGTTCATCGAATCGGATAACGGATTATTCGGCATATTATTCGGATTTGAAAATTTCAAAACCCTATCCGAAATCCAAGCCGATCCGAATAATGATTTTTCTATCCGATCTGAGAATTCGGATCGGATTCGGATATATCTAAATAATCTGAATAAACCAAATAATAATTTTTTTATCTTTTTTGTTTTTTGTTTTTTTTTGCTAATTTTTTATTTTTAATATTTTATAAGTTGGAAATCACAATAAAAGATATAAAACTACAAAAATTTGACTTGTACGCAAATTCAAAATTAAAACATAATAGGTAATTGTATGGAACCCAAAGATTAGAATCTCTAATTTAGAACGACGGTCAATTATTGCATAATTATTTAAGATTATGACTAGAATGTGTAAATATTCTTGTGTATTGAGTTGAAAACATGATAGATAGTTGAGTATTGAATATTTGGCTAAAAAAATATAGTTGAAGTCTTATTTGGATTATTCGGATATCCGAATAATCCGAATAACCCGAGTAAAAAAGTATGAAATCCGAAATCCGAATAAGAAATTCGGATTCGGATGAGATCCGATCCGAATATCTGACTAAGGATTCAGATCGATTTATTCGGATACGGATAGGATTTCGGATAGTTTCGGATATCGGATTTTTTGAACACCCCTATCTCCATCCACTATAATTTTAAGAGAAATCATAATGATCCCATGTATTCGAGGCCCACCATCCATTTTCCAAATCTTTTATTTTATATTTTTCATAAATAGTATTGAGTGGAAGAAAGAAAAAAATAATAAATAATAAATATTTAAATTTATTTAGTTCAATTAAGGATGAATATGAATAAGTTGATGCTGGGAGGGTTTTAGAAAATGAACAAAATTTTGAAAGGATTATATAGTTATGGTAAAGATAGTATGAATGTTCTGAGCCCTTTTAAACTTATAAAAATGACATATTTTATCAATTCATTCTTAAAAAATTAGAAATTTTATGTTTTATGCTTTGAAACCATGTATTTTAAGAAATAAGTAGTTTTGCAAACTTAAAGGGGGATAAATGCAATTCCCTATTTTTAATGGTGAGATCGGGATGGATGCATTTATAAATGTTGAATATAAGAAAACTAAGAATAATTTATTCGTTAACTATTTTATATCTTATACGAAAATGTTTAGTTTCGTGTATGATTAAATTGTTTGATGTTTATATACTTAATAACATTTTTAAGTTTTATTAGCACCAACGTCTTATTTGAGGTCTCCTATATTATTTCTAACTAACTCTGAATCTAAATAATTTTTAAAAAGTTTGACCCTGTAATTTGGTTATCAACTCAAATGAATGAAGTAGCATTAAATTAGCATATGTTTTGTAGCTATAGTAAAATAGAAAATTAGTTTTTAATACTTAGAAATTATTGACCAATATTAGTCCCAATCAATAATTTGACAAGTATTAATATTAACTTTTAATATTGTTATTAATAATAATCATCGTGTAAATGTTCGTACGTATTATGTGATGTGGCTGGTGACATATAATATATTTATAATTAAAAATATAAATGTATTACTCATATATATGTTTTTTTAATAAAAGACCATTTTATGAAGTTATTCAACTTAATGTTTTTGTCACTGTTTGAGTAACTTGGAGACATAGAAACGTAAAAATTATTGATATGTTTATATTTTAAAATATTTTTTCAATACGTCATGTCACATGTCACGTTTCAAGCCACGTCATATGCCACGTCACGAGACACGTCACGCGATACACCATAAAAACTACGAACAATTAGACTAAGACTGTTATTAGTAACAAAATTGAAGGTCGAGATTTGTACTGGTCAAATTGTCAGTTGAGATTTATATCGACCAAGTGTTAATAATTTAAATTACTAAAATCCAATTTTTTAAATATTTATAAAGATTTTACAGCTAACTTTTATACTCGTCAATTTGCACTTGTACCTTCGAACAATTACGCTGAAAACCGAAAATGACCTTAAACAATTCCATTATTACAATAGCAGTCCTCGTATATTATAATAATACCACTTTTTATTTTTTTTAATATCCCAATGCGCTTCATTCTCCAACGAACAGGCGAACAGTTGCAGAGAGAAGAGTAAAGTCGTCTGCCGTACTCACGCCGGCGGTAACTTCACCGGAAAAGTCGCCGGAAAAGTCACCGGAAAACAAAGGTCGACATCCTCCACATCTCACAGTTAGTATACATCTTCATCTCTTGTAATTGAACTCGTTGCGACTGTGTATGAATCTAGTGTCTTAATTGCTGTTGTCGATCTGTACGATACGTTTTTTCAATCTGTTTTTCGTTGATACTTCAATTGTTAAATCTAATGGTTTTGACAGATCTAGTATACTTTTCTGATGTGAGTTTTGAGTTGAATTTGTGAATTGTTCAGCTATCAATCAGTGGTATTTGGTTGGAAATTACAACTTAGTTTATTGATTTGTTTGATTGTAAAACAGTGTTCTATATCCGGTCCATACTCATTAGGTAATTAACCATGGATTAGAGTTAACGTTTTAAGAGTTAATCATTAAGTCTGAATAATTAAGAGTTAACATCTTAATGGATAACTATTAAGTATCAACCATTTAGACTTAAAGCTTACCTGCTATGAACCATGAAGAGGTAGTCTCTTAACGACAAGAGACTACCAAACAACGCTTAGTTTGTAAAAGTTTAAGCATTGGAATTCCTGAATATATTTATAATTATTTCAAAATTTAAATTATTTTATATGCTAATAAAATTAGAAACGTGAAAACGGAAAATTAGTGGATACATTGATTACTCTAGCACCAATGAAAAATAAAAATAAATGTTTACGGGTATGGTTAGGTTAAACATGTGTGTATGTTTTGGGTAACTGGGTCGGTATTACTCTATTACCTAATAACATACTTGTTACATACCCATACAATTTTTAGACCTAATCACATACTCGTCCCAAATGTTTTGCGTGTGCTTGTTTGCCATCCGTAGTTGAGCTTCAACTTAAAAATTGACAAGGTCTTCTAAGTGCTGGATGAAAAAGTGAGCAGTACATTAGAATAATGTTGTTGTCTTTATGCACATATGTCGAATCTGCAATTGAAAAACACATATTTTGTGTGTAGAGTACTAAAGTATAATGTCTTTCTTGGGTAAAATTGAAAATCAGTTGAACTAAATGGCCTGTGCATTCTTTCAGGTTAAATAGTTGACACAAAGTCTGGATTTGGCAACGAGTCGTTTCATGTGAACAAGCCATCTTGAGGGACAACGCCGTTTTGACAAAGAGATGTCTTCAGGTGGCATTTAGATGAGATGAAGAACAATCAGGTTATGACATTAACATGTTTATGTAAATTCTATACTTATAATGTTTATTGTGTATATATATACCAGTGCAAGTAAACTTAAAACAAGAGGTAAGCAGGAAAACTTACTTGATTGCTTGGAGAATGCTTTTCAAGTGTTGAAGTAATTACAGTTTTTCGGATGATATGTGCCAAATGAGGGTACTTCTCATTGGACAACCTAAACAAGCAAGTACCCAATAATATTCACTCATAAATTAGGGTCTAGGGAGGCTCCCAATATAACTAACTGACTCAAGAAAACGCTAATATAAATTAATTGCCATAGTTATGTCACAAACTTGGGGGGTCCCTCTAATGTTTACAAGAATACCCTTAAACTTGGCTGGAAATTTCATGAAAAAGATAAGACTATGGTAATCTGGTAGTGTACAAGCACTCTTTATTATGGAATGGATGAAAGTGGAAAGTGAAATCACAAGTGAGTATGAATGAGCTCTATAGTTATTAGTTTGTTATATTGCTATATTAAGGAGTAATCTATATGGGTTTTTAGTTGTCTTTTGTATTAAAGGATATAAGTCATTACAAAGTTAGTTACTGAAATTAATAAGCTATGCAGGAGTCCCTGGATACACCAGAAACACAACATCTAGGCCAAGCTTCACACGAGTCTCAAAGTGACCGACATAATAATGCAACAGACGCTCCTGTTCCTGACTCTGGGTCGGTCTCCATTTCAAGCAATGACAACCGAAAAGTTTCCCGAGAGGATATCGAGCTTGTATGGAAATACTATATTTTGTCTTTGTGTGTTTCTCTTTCTTGTAGAATTATAAAAAGGTTAAGATTTGTCTACGTCCAATTGTTCATAACTTGATACTATTATTGAACATTGTAGGTACAAAACTTGATAGAACGCTGTTTGCAGTTGTACATGAATAGAGATGAGGTGGTGAAAACTCTACTAAATCGTGCAAGGATTGATCCTGGTTTTACAACTCTAGGTAAAAATACTCTGATGATATATATATATATATATATATATATATATATATATATATATATATATATATATATATATATATATATATATATATATATCTTTATCATTGCATCACATTCAATCTTGACCTTCCGTGTGTTTGAAGTGTTAATTATAGATAAAAAATTGGGTTAATTACATTGAAATGTAAGGGGTTACAAAAGTGAATTTAATAATGGTTTTCTAAATATTTCTTATTTTTGACCTCTTTTATTGTAAATCGAACCCGAACCACACCGGCTTAAATGTAATGGTCAAAAGTATAGATAGATCTGCGACTTGTTTGTGATACATATCTAGATACACCACAAAAACCAACGACAGGGCAACTATATCTAATCGGAGATACAAATACATCACTATGGTTAGCGAATCGGGTCTAAGAACACCACCCAACGTGCCACAGTTGAGCTAGCATAGACTATCAATATAACTCACATGATCATGAGAGAAATCAACACATAATTATGCTTCGTAGTTCGTAAACTTTCTCATCCTCCTTCTATTTTACGTGAGTTTTAATAATTGTGAGTAAAAGACATGAGAATACCTACCCACTAACCCATAATACACACATAAAGATCCATGTTTTATTAGGACCTATAGGTTTTTTTTTTGTGTGTGTGTGTGTGATGGTTCAGGTCTAATAAGAGTGCTACTGCTAACTATTTTGTTCATCACAACATAATGATATGTACTACGGTTGCATATCATATGTTATATAATAAATTAAATATAACTATGACATCTTATTTATTATTTTGAAATTCTCTTTTGGTGGCTAGTTTGGCAGAAACTTGAAGAAGAGAATGCAGATTTTTTCAGAGCTTATTACATACGGTTAAAATTGAAAAAACAGATCATTCTTTTCAATCATTTACTTCAGCATCAATATCACCTTACAAAGTATCCCATAGCTCCAAAGCTACCGGTGGCCCCATTACATAATGGGATCCATCCCATGCCAGGTAACCTCATATATATTGTTCCAAATTTTATAAGTACCACATTCACCAACACACTAAAAGTATCACATTATTCATAATACAGTAAACAACGATAAACTTATAACAGTCTCTGGAAGATTACACTCGATATGAAAAGCGTAAATATGATATTTTTAGTTTTTGAAGAGTTAAATATGATATTTTGAAATTTAGAAGGATATATATGAAATTCTAACTTTTAGGATGATTTTTAGAAATTGCTGCTTTGAATTATCTTTACTGTTATTCACTATCATTCTTTGCAATACAGTTAACAATTTACCAATGGGATACCCTGTTCTACCACAACCTCAAATGGCAACTCCTGGTCAACCTCATATGGATTCCATGGGTATATCTAGCTGTCATGTGGTCAGTGGTGTGCCTGCTCCTAGCAACTTTCAACCCATGCATATGAACTCTGGCAACAAGTGAGTTTTAGTAAAATACATTTTCTTTCACGTGCCTTCTAATTTCACTGTTGAAAGCCCAGCATAGTTTTGCAACTACATAGTTTCCATTTAATACGTAGAAGGGTTAATTTCATATGCATTCTCCTATAAGTATTGAAATTTTCATATATATTCTTCCAATGGAATATAATATCATATACACCCTTTTACAAGACTAAAAAATATTATAATTACACATTTCATAAATTAGAAAAGCAAAACAGTTACATAAGCGTACACAACAGTCTGGTTCATGCAAAAACAGGTAGAACATTATGCGTTGGGATGACTAACGGTAATAACATAGTTCTCCTACTTATTTATAACCACACTGTTACAAGAAACTACTTTTGTTTTATCTGCTAATCAGTTATAAATGTTTTTTGGTGTTTAGAAGGATATGTATGAAGTTTTGAACTTTTAGATGTTAAGCTTTAAAGCAACAGAACACCATACACACACACACGATTACAGAAAATAAAGGGCACGCGAGAATTATATTGGTTCGGTCAAGGTGACTTACGTCCACTTTGTGGGTCAATCCGATCCTGCCAATTTCAGTTCATGCTAAAAGCAACCAGTTCTAATCCAAACCACTAGTCGCCCAACCCGTCCATTTTTCACTTCTTTTTTATATTATATCTTTTTTTCAAGTGCTGATGGTTGATTTGTTTGTCAATTGAAGTATGGTAATGGACAGCAGTGCACCTGGTGTGGCACCTATTCCAGCTAACAACGCAATTTCACCTGTGTCAGATATGCCAGTGAGTCCTACATCAGTGACATCCAGTGGTCATTTTCCGTTTACTGCATCTGAACTATCAGGAATGGGAGTTGACACATCAGCACTTGACACGGCATTTACATCTGATGTGGCAAGTTCAGGAGGATTGCATTTACTACCAGATAATGGAAACTCTAGATCTCTAGATCAAATGCCTTGGAATTTCAGTCTTTCGGATCTAACTGCAGACTTATCAAACCTTGGAGGTAAATAGCATCTCCATTTTGCTCAATTTTTTAGTGATTATTTGCTGTTTGTTTGATATTTACACTTGTTTTTAGTTGTTTACATGCTTTAATTTGTTTACAACAGCAGAAAGACCAACTGGTGTAGACATGAGAGTTGAATCTAGAGAAAATTGGCAAAATTTATTTTCTTTAACCAATCAGCAGATGTTTTTGTTAGAAATCCCTGCCATTCAGTGAGGAACTAGCTAACATGTCTCGTTAAGAGTATTAATAGAGGTGACATGTCCGACGGATAGGGTAATGGGTCAAACTAGGTAATTTTGTGCGGATCAAGATGACCCAAAACACTTACTACCCAAAGATTTTAATTTTTTTTATAAATAGATAATGTGTCAATATTTAGGAGGTTGTATGCATTAAAAATACTTTGGGTTGTTTTCGACCCAATTCAGTTTAGGGTTACCTTTTACTTCTTTGACGCGTAAGAGATAAAACATAATCCAAATTGACTCATTCATTAGTGAATTGGTTGAAATCAACGGCTCTAGTAATTATGAACAATTCCTTGCTTATCTTTTATTGTTGTGGATTTACAACTTGTCAACTTATTTTGTCAATTGTCATGTTTAATTGACTTAATTGAAAGGAGGTTGTGTTATAGACTTCCTTCTAGAAGCAAAGTCTTAACTACTTTTACATTTTGTTTGTGGGCAAAGTGCACAAAATAGAAATGAAATCTTTTCCTTATTTTAGCTACCAACTCTAAATGAAGTGCATATCATAAATCAACTACTGTATTACCTATTTTAGAAACCAACTTGCATTTTGTTACCAATTGTAGCAACATGACCTGCAGATCAATTTCTTAGGTGGTCTTTTCCGGAAAATGATAAAGTCGTGTCGTATTTAACATTTTAGTGTAGATTCATCTCGCGTGTGACCCCTGATTTGACATTTAATAACTATTTATGAAATTCTATATTCAAAACATGTGAATAAATATATTTCTCTTTTTGTTCACGTGGGCATTTCTTGGCACATATGAGGTCTGTTGCGGCGACTGCCAGTGCCCCAAGTCCACAATTTGCATATGTAATCATGTAAAATAAGGGTGGTTGCTAAAATCGGTAATAATTGTAAATTGGTTTCTATTTTACGCCTAATTTAAAGTTTTCGTTTATGTTTCATGCGATTTGTCATTTACTAAAAAGCTTCACCCAAAATATTTTATCCAAGTGATAAATTTTACATAGTAATCTTATATGCAGTACATATTCATCTTATTTATCTTTTCAAATAATTAATACTTTAACTAATATATTTTGACTTTCCATTATGCTGTTTTCAGATTTAGGAGCTCTTGGAAACTATCCTGGTTCACCTTTTCTTCCATCTGATTCAGATATATTGCTTAATTCTCCTCAGCAGGATGACATTGGTAAGAACACTGGTTTTTTTTTCCTTTCATTATACTCCATCCTTTCAAAATGAAATGTTGGACTTTGACCAACCGATTATTCAAAAAATAAGAAAGTTGATACTTAATTACTCCCTAATGTATCTTAGTAAGAAATTGTGAAGCACAATCAGTGTCACCAACTTGACATCTATAGAATTACACTTACGACAACTTTTGACCCGTTCAACCCACCCCCCTCACAACTACGTTTTCATATATGACCCATTAGAGATAAAACATGATAAGGATCGAAATGACACTACCGCATAATGGTGAAATTAATATAGTCCACAACTCTGCTAAAGTTGTCCTACTAAGGGGTATTTTTAGTTTAAACTTTGACTATTAGTCTCAGAGTTTTTTTTAAAGTTATGTGTGAAGACAAAAGGTGGTATTTCTTTTGGGATGTAGGGGCACAATGTGAAAGCCCCAGTTCCATCTACTATGCTCTAGTCTTCAGAAAAGAGGGGGGGGGGGGGGGGAGGATCAGAGGGTTGGTTAACATGTTAAAATGGGTCGTGGCTTGCCGCATGCTCTTTTTTCTTTCTTGTTTTACTTCTTTATAAAAAAAATTAATAATTTAAAAATTCCATAACACGATTTAGGACATAACCCAAAACGAGCGGTTTGGTTAACATGTTAAAGCAGGCATGAATTGGCATGCAAGTGCTTTCTTCTCGTTTATTATTATTATTTTTACAAATAATTAATACTTTAAAGTATGAATACTAACTTTTTGTAACACGATTTAGGTCATAAACCAAAGATCTAAACCTATTTCTTTTAATAATATTTTCAATTTTTATATACTGATAATATATACTTTTTTTTCAGTGGACGAGTTTTTTGTTGATTCCATTCCTGGATCACCATGCTCACAGTCTGATGAAGATAAGTCCTAGTTTAGCTTTGAAATGTTTCAGTCTCAAATTTTAATTTAGAAAAAAGGAAAAGATGACATGAAGGGTCTGGTTATTTTGGACCGTCGGATGACAAATATTATTTTGATCATTTCATTTGTTGTCATTTTAGCATATATCACAGGATTCAGAACTTGGTAATATAAGATTGTTAAATAATGTCATATGGCTAAATCTTTTGCAAACGGCTTAAGTCCCATAAAGTGACGTGGGTCTTATAAGTTCATTGTACGAATAACAACGCTGTTTGTAACAGGTTGTTTGTGGTTTGGTACATGTTATATCTTGTTTCTAATTGACTGCATGATGTTGACTTCATGAATCAGCAATTGGTTAAATCCATTTTATAGGTTATTAAAAAGGGAATAATAAACAATACATTGATCAAATTAATAGTTTCTGTTAATATTTTAAAGAAACCAAAATTCAAGAGTTAGGCTTCTATAAATAAACTATGGCTCGCAACTAGCTCGTGTTTAATGGTTGATTATGAGTTAGTGCTTAGTGTTTTTGACTACTTTAGCTTGAGTTAGGTGGCTCACTTGAGTTGAGCTTAAGGTAGCTCGCTTCGATAATAGAACTTAAGGCAAGTCACTTTTTCGTCCTATATGAATTTCCAAATGTATACTTGTTTTCTCTTACTTTTCTTATATAGTAACAGTATTGTTTTATTCGAGACTTGTGTACTTTGAAAGTGTTGTTAACTTACCAACTGACATTGTACAAATAAAAACAACAAATGTACCAAAATTTATACAAATGAATCGACTCACCTAGCCAAGAGATGACAAAACTTAAGCTTCTTGCTTGGATTGAGCATGCTAACTCAAGCCAGCTGGCTCATAATATTTGCTCGAGTTAAAGTTGATCATGACAGTAGTTCAATTAGCTCGTTGAACAATCATTACTTAAAAATAGTAGGACCTTCAAGTTTAGTACTTGATAACGGCTTTCTTCATGACGGTTCAAATGACTCATAACCTACTTCTAGAAAGTCTTTAGTGATTTAAAACTGTATACAAGGTCATAAATAAAAGATAAAACTTAACTCAAAACCTTTCTAACACTTCTCCTATGCATACGTTTTCTTTGTGTCGTTCTTAAACTTATTGACCAATGCCTACTCATGATTGAAAGAATCAAAATAACATTAGATTTCTTCATATTGATGAGAATTTCTCCTAATAATTAACGAAAAAGAAAAAAGGGTTAGAGATAATATTATGTTTGTTTTACATTCAAAATTTGATGGGTGTTTAAGCATTTATTTGTCATTATATGTGCTATATAACAAGAATTTTCATGCACTACTGACATAATATCTTTGATACATGTCCTAATGTACAAAATTCCATATACATCTTTCTAAATTTCATAATATTATTACTTACCCTTAAATACACTAAAAATATCATATTTATCCATTATATAGTAAATATAATAAAAAAATTACTTATACTACCTTGTTTCACCGAATAAACTAAGAGTACATTATGCACTTAGATGAATTCAAAAATTTTGTTGTTTTCATGTTCGTTTATTGAGTACATGTAGCAAATTTTTTTATTTACTAACAAACATATAAATAAATTAATTTTAGTGTTTTGCCAAGGAAACCATGATATTATGAATGTAGATAGACATATATGAAAATCTAAACATTAAGAATTAAGAATGATATACGAAAGTAATCCATTTATGTTACTACACGATCCAACATTGTCGCGATAAAAACTCATGATATGCCTATGTAGGTCCTCCACCGCTACATTATTTACTTTTAGATTTTAAATTACTTTTATAACTCTAAGAACCTTATATAAAAAATGGTCTCTGACAAAATTAGTTCAAACTTTTATATATTATTAAGATTTCACTTTGAGAAATTTACATAAATAGTTTTTATAGCTTGACTAGATTGTTTGTTTGGTCCCTAAACATTATAAAATATATTAAACTAAATAAATTTAATGTCAGAGATCAAACATGCAATAAATACGTAAAAGTTTAAACTAATTTTGTAATTGTTAAAATTTAAAGACCAAACATGCCATCTGGTTAAACAATCAATAACATCTATGCAATTTTCTCTTCGATTTATCCTTTTCAATATCAAAAAAATTACCATTATATCCTTAAATCTTTTTTATTTTACATGTAAACCCAAACCTAAAAAAAAGAAAAAAAAAAAAAAAATCCTCCGATGGACTGAAATCTCAGCCACCCCCAACCCAATCGACCATCACCACTGTATCTTCGCAACCTCCACTCAAGGTTTGTTTTCTACAAGATTCAAACCCTAAATTTACACTCCTTTCCGTCGTTGTTATTCAAATCAAGAGTATGATTACAAGATATTTGCTCTAATTGATTCAATCTCTGATTGTTATTAGTGATTTTCGTTAGTTAATTTTGGTTATTAATTCTAGTGCTTCTACTTAATACTTGAACTATAACCATAACTAGTTAATCTCATCTATTGATTAGGTCCACCTTACCTCTATCACATACTCGTCGCAAATGTTTTGCGTGTGAATTTTGGGTTTTGGTTTGTTTGCCATCTGTAGTTGAGCTTCAACATGAAAATTGAGCAGTACATTAGAATAATGTTGTTGTCTGTTATGCACATATGTCAAATTTGCAATTGGAGAACACATATTTTATGTGTAGAGTGTAAGGTATTTATTGGGGGAAATTGAGAAATCAGTTGAACTAAATGTCTTGTGCAGTCTTTCAGTTTCAATTGTCGACGCGAAGTCTAGATTTGGAAACGAGTCGTTACATGTGAAGTTGTGAAAACACCATCTTAGAGGACGGACGACATTATTTTGACAAAGAGAAGTCTTCAGGTAGCATTTAGATGAGATGAAGAACAATCAGGTTATGACATTTACATTTTTACTTTAATGCTATACTTATAATGTTTATTGTATAGTTATATATGTTATATGTATATATTTATACAAGTGCAAGTAAACTTAAAACAAGAGGTAAGCAGGGAAACTTACTTGATTGCTTGGAGAATGCTTTACAAGTGTGAAGTATTTACAATTTTTGGATGATATGTACCAAATGAGGCTACTTCTCTATGGACAGCCTAAATAAACAAACAAATGTGCCCAGTATTATCACATTATCACACTCATTAAGTAGGGTATAGGGAGGTTCCCAATGAGATCCTTGACTCAAGAAAACACTAATATATATTAATAGTCTTAGTTCTGTCACACACTTAATGGGATCCCTCTAATGTTTACAAGAATACCCTTAAATTTGGCTGGAAATCTCATGAATAAAGATAGCCTATAATAATCTGGTAGTATCAATCAACAAAGTTGAAACAAGCACTCTTTATTATGGCATGGATGAATGGGAAAAGTGAAATCACAAGTGAGTAAGAATGAGCTCTATAGTTATTACTTTGTTATATTGCTATATTAAGAGTAATCTATATGGGTTTTTAGTTTTCTTTTGTATTAAAATAGTTACTGAAATTAATAAGCTATGCAGGAGTCCCAGGATACACCAGAAACACATGTAGGCCAAGCTTCACATGAGTCTCAAAGTGACCGACATAATAATGCAACAGAAGCTCCTGTTCCTGACTCTGGGTCAGTCTCTATTTCAAGCAATGACAACAGAAAAGTTTCCCGAGAGGATATCGAACTTGTATGGAAATACTACATTATGTTTTTGTGTATCATTCTTTCTTGTAGAATTATAAAAAGGTTATAATTTGTCTATGTTCAATTGTTCATACCTTGATACTATTATTGAATATCGTAGGTACAAAACTTGATAGAACGGTGTTTGCAGTTGTACATGAATAGAGATGAGGTGGTGAAAACTCTACTAAATCGTGTAAGGATTGATCCGGGTTTTACAACTCTAGGTAAAAAAATACTCTAGTTTCTAACTTTCTATGATATATTAATATATATTTCTTTTAATCATTGTACCACATTCAATATTGACCTTCTGTGGTGTTTGAAGTTATAATTATAGATCAAAAGAAATGGGTTAATTACATTGAAATGTAAGGGGTTACAAAAATGAATTGGATAATGGTATTCCAAATAATACTTACTTTTTGACATCTTTGTTGTAAATCAAACCCGAACACCGGCTCAAACGTAACGGCCAAAAGTATAGATAGATCCACGGCTCGTTTGCGATACAAATACAGTAGACAAACAAACGACAGGGCAAAGATATCTAACCGGAGATATTAATACACCAATACGGTTAGGGAATCGGGTCTAAGAACACCACCCAACATGCCACGGTTGAGCTAGCATAGACTATCGATATAACTCACATGCTCATGAGAGTAATCAACACATAATTCTTTTTATAAACTCTCTTGGATCGGCAACGGGTCAGACCAGATATATAACATCTTTGCTCTTCCTGGGCAACAAGATAGATTGAGCTTTATGCCTTTATGGTTGATATACTCTCCTTCTGCTTTACTTTTTGGAGAGCCCAATATATAGTCTATTGTGTTATATGTAACATACTTCTCTTTTTTCTTACCATTACATATCAGTGACCTTCTATTGCATGTAAAATGGTAATGTGACACATTGCCACGCTATAAAGTACTGGCATAACATCATTCGTTTATTTATCATAGAAGGCCACTTACATGCAATGGTAAAAACTGGAAGTATGTAACATAAAATGGAAAAAAATCTATTTTCTTACATGTGATGCCATAAATTGTAATAGACACATAAAGATCCATGCTTTATTAGAATCTATAGTTTTTTTTTTTTTTTTTTGGTGTGTGTGTGTGTTGATGGTTCAGGTCTAATAAGAGTGCTAGTGTGCTACTGCTAACTATTTTGTCCATCACAACATAATGACATGTACTACAGTTGCATATTATATGTTATAGAGTAAATGAGTAACTTCAATTCAACTATGGCATCGTATTTATTATTTTCAAATTCTCTTTTGGTGGATAGTTTGGCAGAAACTTGAAGAAGAGAATGCCGATTTTTTCAGAGCCTATTACATACGGTTAAAATTGAAAAAACAGATCATTCTTTTCAATCATTTACTTCAGCATCAATATCACCTTACAAAGTATCCCATGGCTCCAAAGCTACCTGTGGCCCCATTACATAATGGGATCCATCCCATGCCAGGTAACCTCATATATATTGTTCCAAATTTTATATATACCACATTCACCTTTTCATTCCTCAAAACACTAAAAGTATCTTATTATCCATAATACAGTAAATAATGATAAACTTATAACAGTCTCTGGAATATTACACTCAAGATGAAATGCGTAAATATGATATTTTTAGTTTTTGAAAAGTTAAATTTGATCTTTTGAATTTAGAAGGATATATACGAAATTCTATACTTTTAGAATGATTTTTATAAATTGCTGCTTTGAATTATTTTTACTGCTATTCACTATCATTCTTTGCAGTACAGTTAACAATTTACCAATGGGATACCCTGTTCTACCACAACCACAAATGGCAACGCCTGGTCAACCTCATATGGATTCCATGGGTATTTCTAGCTGTCATGTGGTCAATGGAGTGCCAGCTCCTAGCAACTTCCAACCCATGCATATGAACTCTGGCAACGAGTGAGTTTAGTAAATTATAATTTTTTTCACATGCCTTATAAATTCACTGTTGAAAGCCCAGCATAGTTTTGCAACTACATAGTTTTCATTTAATATGTAGAAGGGTGTAATTTCATATACATTCTCTTAAAAGGTTAAAATTTTCATATACATTTTTCTAAATTCCATAATATCATATGCACCCTTTTGAAAGACTAAAAATATCATAATTACACATTTCAAAAGTTAAATAAGTAAAACAGTTACATAAGCATACGTAACAGTCTGGTTCATGCAAAAACGGGTAGAACATTTTGCGTTGAGATGATTGACAATACAAGTAACTACTTTTTTTATCTATTAATCAGTAAAAGATGTTTTTTTTGGTGTTTAGAAGGATATGTATGAAGTTTTGAACTTTTAGAAGGATATATACGAAATAAGCATGCATAAGGATTTTTACTTTTTTAAAGGAATAACTATGAAGTATTTCGTGTTCAACTCTCACTCCTATTTTTGTCAAGAATTAAACTTGCAATCCTAAAATTGTAAAAACATACTCTCTGTTTTGATGAGAGAGATAATATTGTCACTGCATTAGTTCTTGTGATCGTATTTAAGACAACAATATAAATCATATAAAACCAGAGAAGATGTTTTTGGGGTCAATCCAATCCAGCCAGTTTCAATTCATAGTAAAAGCAACCAGTTCTAATCCAAACCACTAGTTGTCCAACTCGTCCATTTTTCACTTCTTATTTATATTATATCTTTCTTTCATGTGCTCATGGTTGTTTCATTTTTCAATTGAAGTATGGTAATGGACAGCAGTGCACCTGGTGTGGCATCTATTCCAGCTAACGCGGCAATTTCACCTGTGTCAGATATGCCAGTGAGTCCTACATCAGTGACATCCAGTGGGCATTTTCCTTTTACTGCATCTGAACTATCAGGAATGGGAGTTGACACGTCAGCACTTGACACGACATTTACATCTGATGTGGCAAGTTCAGGAGGATTGCATTTACTACCAGACAATGGAAATTCTAGATCTCTTGATCAAATGCCTTGGAATTTCAGCCTTTCGGATCTAACTGCAGACTTGTCAAACCTTGGAGGTAATTGCTTTGCTCAATTTTAAAGTGATTTGTGCTGTTTGTTAGATATTTACCAACTGGTGTTCACGTCAGTGTTAAATCTAGAGAAATTTGGCAAATTTTATTTTCTTTAACCAACTTTTATTTTCTTTAATCAATCAGCCGATGTTTTTGTTAGAAATCCCTGCCATCCAGTGAGGAACTAGCTAACATGTCTCGTTAGTCGTTAATAATATTATTAGAGGTGACACATCGGACGGATAGGGTAATGGGTCAAAATAGGTAACTTTGTGCGGATAAGGTCGCCCAAAATAGAAATGAATTTATCTTTTCCTGATTTTAGCTACCAACGTTTAATCAAGTGCAAATTTTAATCAACTTATTGTATTACCTATTTTAGAAACCAAGTTGCATTTGGTTACCAATTGTAGCGATGAATGACGTGCAGAACAATTTTTGGGTGATTGCTTTCGGAAAATGATAAAGTGGCGTCTTATTTGTCATTTTAGTATACATGTATCTCACATGTGACACCTGATTTGACATCTAATAATTATTTAGGAAAATCTTTATTCAGAACATGTGAATAAATCTATTTCTTACTTCTTGTTCACATGAGCATTTTGTGGCACATGTGAAATCTGTTGTGGCGACCGCCGTTGCCCCGCATCCACAAGTTACAGATAAAATCATTTAAAGTTTTAAACTAAGGGTGGTTTCTAAAATTGGTAATCATTGTAATTCAGTTACTATTTTACGCCTAATTTGAAGTTTCTGTTTCGTGCGATATGTCATTTACTAGAAAGCTTCACCCAAAATACGTTATCCAAGTCATAAATTTTACATAGTAATCTTGTTTATATGCTGTACATATAACATATTCATCCTATTTTCTTATTCAAATAATTAATACTTTAACTAATATTTTTTGACTTTCCATTATGCTGTTTTCAGATCTAGGAGCTCTTGGAAACTATCCTGGTTCACCTTTTCTGCCTTCTGATTCAGATATATTGCTTAATTCTCCTGAGCAAGATGACATTGGTAAGCACATTGGTTTTTTCCTTTCATTACACTCCATCCTTTTAAAATGCAATGTTTGACTTTGACAACCCATAATTCAAACAAAGGTTTTTTTGAGTAACACTTATTTACTCCCTAATACTTTTAGTAAGAAAATTGAAACAAGTTAACCAAAATCAGTATAACTACTTTTCATATATGACCCGTTAGAGATTAAACATGACCTAGATCGACCCATTCATAAGTAAACGGATTGGAATGACAGTATAACGTTTTGGTGAAATTTATATGGCCCACAACTCATCTCAATATGTCTTATTAAAGGGTATTTTAAGCTTGAACTTTGAGTATTAGTCAAAAGGGTTTTTTTATAAGTTATGTGAAAGCCCTAGTTCCATGTATTATGCTTTATTCTTGAGGGGCAAAAATTAGCGGGTTGATTAAAATGTTAACATTTGTCGCAGACTGGCGCGTGCTCCTCTTTTCTTCTGTTTTTTTTTCTCAGGCATTGTTCATGCCTATCAAATTGTATATATAAGAATAATAACACGATTTAGGACAACCCAAAAGTGAGCAGGTTAGTTGGCATGTTAAAGTAGGTCATGAATCTGCATGCAAGTGCTTTTTCCTCATTAGTTTTTTCACAAACAATTAATATTTTGAAAAATGGAGGGTGGGCCTTTATGCATCTGGTAAGGTTGTTTTGTGATCTTGAGGTCACGGTTCAAGACATGAAAACAACCTCCTAGACAAAATGTAGGGCAAGGCTTTGTACATTCCCCTCCCCGGCCCCTGAGCAAAGCAGGAGCAAAGTCAAGTACTCAGTACGACTTTAATACTCTAAACTATGAATACCCAACTTAAATTCTAACTCTTTGTAACACGATATAGGACTTAAACCAAAGTTTCAAACCAGCTATTTTTTTATATTAATAATATTTTTAAACTTATATGCAGTAGACGAGTTTTTTGTTGATTCCATTCCTGGACCACCATGCTCACAGTCTGATGAAGATAAGTCCTAGGTAGGTCTGAAATGTTTCAGTCTCAAAATTTTATTTAGGAAAAAAAGATGACATAAGGGTCTGATTATTTTGGACCGTTGGATGAAAAATATTATGTTGAATATTTGTTCATTTGTTGTCATTTTAACATATATGATTAAGAATCTTGGTAATTTAAGATTCTTAGATGATGTCATATGATTAAATCTTTTGCAAAAGGCTTTAGTCCCTTAACGTAAAGTGGGTCTTAATAGATTCATGTACGAATATCAATGTGGTTTGCAATGGGTTTTTCTTTGTTTCGTTTGAGCAGTATTGATGAAAGTTTTTCGCCGAATTGTCAAAAAAAAGTTTTGAAAAACCCCAAACCAAGTTAGCCATTGTTTAGGTCGCTCAAAGCACGTAGTGTTGCTGGTTGGTGATTTGACGGTTTTGAGTCAAACCCGCGGGTAATTAGGTATGCTTGTGAGTCTTATTAAAAAAATACCTTGTATGTATACCCATCAGGTACCTATTATTTAAAGAAGCAATACATTGTTTTATCATAACGGTTTCCACTATATGTCTATATGTATGAATAAGTAAGTACAATACCTGCATACCACAACTTACACAAATGTAAATAAGCCATCACCATTACCGTCACATTCTGTGTTATTAGGTCATTAACATTTTAACAAAGCAAGTCATCACTTGCAAAAAGCATACACTACATGGTGTCAATAATATAATTAAAATATTAAAAAGAAATATAATATAACTACATAATAAAAGAAATTACTTATTTTTGTCTATAATCAGATAAGGTGGTATAAATCGTGTTGAGTAAATGAGTATATCACGTAATCATATACCCATTCCATTCTAATGGAAAAAATAAAAAGGAATCGCATACCCGACTTATACATGCTTACCTGATCACAACCGTCCTAGATGTCTTGGGTTTTAGGTATTAAGATCGGGTTCGGGTTTAACTGTAATTTTTACAAAAGACATTACATGGCTGATTTCAAGTTTCAGACTCTAAATCGAAGCTTAAGTCAAAACCGAATCATGAACCCAATCGTATGTCTTCAAATATGTCAAATGACCAACTTGCTTCTTCTAACTGGTCTGTAAGTTTCAACAAGTAACGATCCTCTAGTTTGAGCAAGTTTTTTATTAGGCTATAAATATTTGATAATAATATTTATTATTATTTTTGTTAAATGCAAATACTCTCCCACGAATGCAAAATAAGATTTATGGGGTTGGGTCATTAAATTTTTTGGTATGGTCAAAAGTGATAACTTCAAATCAAGAGATAAAAGAGAGAGAAAAGAAAAGAACCACAAAGAAGAAGAGAAGAAATCTCAAATCAATCACTCACATTATTCTATTTATCGACATGTTTCAGTCTAATTAGATATGCACAAACACCTTAATACTATTTAACAATTACATTTTATTTTCTATACTATTTATTATGTGATAAATTTAAGCTCGGTTTAAAGTTTATTTATATATTATATAATCCTAACGTAACTTTAGATCACGAATTCCAATTATAAATCAAATTCTCCAACACGCCTCAACGGAACAATAATAAAGTGAGTAAAAGTGGATAAAAACTTCAATGTAATGAATGATTTATGCTACATAAGTTCAATTTAGAGCAATAAAAATACCTAATTTTACGATAATAATATTATTTAGAATTTTTTTTTTAAATAATGATATCTTCGACTTGTAAAGTAGGAAAAAAGTGGAATGATTACTAGACAAAACATCCATCCATCAAGGAAACTGTCCCTATCATTTCCAAAAATCTTAACAAATCCCTTTAATCAATTTAAGGGAAGACATGTTATATCTTGTTTCCAATTGACTACATGATGTCCACTTCATGGATAAGCAATTGGTTAAATCCATTTTATAGGTTGTTAAAAGGGAATAATAAACAATACATTGATCAAATGAATACTTTATGTTAATATTTAATAGAAGCCAAATTTAAAAGTTAGGCTTCAACAAATAAACTATGGTTCGCAACTCACTCGTGTTTGATGGTTTAGCGATTATGGGTTAGGGCTTAAGTGTTTCTGACTAATTTAGCTTGAGCTAGGTGGCTCAATTGAGTTGAGATGAACGTAGCTCGCTTCGATAATAGAACATAAGACATGTCACTCTTAGACTTGGAAACTTCAAGCCCATAACTAAATTTCTCACTTTCTTTGTATAGTAGAATCATTGTGTTATTCTAAGACTTGTGTACTTTAAAAGTGTTGTTAACTTGTCAACTAACATTTGTACAAATAAAAACAATAAAAGCATCAGATTTAGTAAATTAACCAGCTCACGAAGCCAAGGGTTGGCATGAGCTAGGCTTCTTGCACGGATTGCACAATGGACACGTTAACTCAAGCCAGCCGGCTCATATCGTTTGACTCGGGTTAAAGCTAATCTTGGTAGTACTTCAACTAGCTCGTTGAGCAACCCTTATTGAAAATAGTAGGACCTCCAAGTTTAGTACTCGACAACAGTTTTCTTCATGACGATTCAAATAACTCATAACTTTCTAGGAAGTTTTTGGTAATTTAACTCTGTATACAAGGTCAACTTATATATAAAAGAGAAAATTACAAAAATAGTCCCTGTGGTTTGATCATATTGCAAGTTTGGCCCCAGATTTTAAAATTTACAAATTTAGTCCAAACATTTGAAAGTTTGTTGCAAGTTTAGTCCCCACCGTTAGTGTCCGTTAGTTTTTAACGACCTGGGGACTAAATATGCAATGTGATCAAACCATAGGGACTAATTATGCAATTTGCTTAAAAAATAAAAAAAAACTAAAAATTAAAAAAAAATTGAAAATCAAATCAAATTTAAAAGAAAGTAAAGTCAAACATAATAAATTCAAATAAACTTTGATAATAAATTTCAATAATTTTAAAAAAATAATTAAAAAATCAAATCAAATTCAACACTAAATAAAAGTAAAAATAAAACGTATGTAAAAAGAGAAAGCGAAAAGTATTAAAAAAAGTATGTGTTCTAGTAAAAAAATTAAATAAAAACCAAATAAAAATTAAAAATACAACCAAATAAACATTTATAAAATTCAAAATAAATATTGAAAAAATCATATTAAAGTTAAAAAAAATAAAAAACAGTTCGATTCCATTTTTCGTTTTTTGAATTCATACTTTCACCAGATTTTCTTCGATTTAAATATGACATATGAACTTTTAAATTTTACTTTTTTAATTTGTATATGATTTTTTAGTTTTTTTAATCTTTTGAGAAAATTGCGCAATTGGTCCCTATGGTTTGATCATATTGCATATTTAGTCCCCAGATCGTTAAAAACTAATAGACACTAACGGCGGTGACTAAATTTGCAACAAACTTTCAAACGTTTGGACTAAATTTGTAATTTTTAAAATCTGAGGACCAAACTTGCAATATGATCAAACTATAGGGACTATTTTTGCAATTTTCTATACATGAAAGATAAAAACTAACTCAAAACCTAACACTTCCATATACATATAGTATCTCTCTATCATTCTTTAACTTATTGACCAGTGCCTACTCATGATTAAGGGGATGTTTGGATGTACATTTACAAAAGGGTTATTACAAACTAACAAATTATGAATATAACAAGCAGAATAAGATAACCAAATATTTACTTAATTAAATGCATATAGCCAATTTTCTTTATGACATCACCTTGCTTGCTTTTACAGTTCTAAATTATTTTGATTCTAGATATTTAGAAAATCAGAAACAAATTACTTTACAAAAATTAAAAACTAATTATTGCTACTTCAAATAGGGGCAAATACTATATACGCAGGTCTATAGACCTATGAAACTTGCCAATACTAGGGTTCTTGCTACATGAAAAAAACAAAAACAAAAACAAAACTGAAACAAAAAGAAATGGTTAATATTCACCTGAACATATGAAAGAACCATGAACAAAATATGTGTTTGTGATTACTAGTTGAAACTAAATAGTTCTGGTTTGAAATAAACAACTTCAAAATGCTTAATCAAAACAATTTATTTGAAGTACAAATAATCAGATAAACAATTTGGATGAGCAATCCCAAAACACCCTCAAAACACCATATTATTGTCTCAAAACTCATAAAGCAAATGAAGAGTTGTAATAATCAATCCCAAACACCACTAAAGTTTCTATTTGACAGAACTTGATGATAAACACAATTTAACTGATGAAAAATTCAAGAAAACAGCAAAGAAGATTCATTCTACAAAGATCATTTCTCTTCACCGAGATGAGTTTGTTGATCGCTTTAAAAGAAACAAAAAACGGTTAAGCAGATGATTAGAATTTATTAATACATAAATAATCCAAATTAATACACAAATTCAAATAATAATCAACTTATTAACTGGTATCCGAGATACAACAGTAAATCAAGAAACCTCAGGTGATTTGCTAGAAAATAGTGGAAAATAGTACTGGCAACATTGCCAAGAATTACAACAGCTTCTAATTAAGAAAATAAATATTATTACTCTATTACACTGCCCTTATTAAAGGGATGCACAATATATCACTCATTCTTAATTTTACAACTTTGATGAAACCTAAATTCAATTAGCAAACAAAATTCATAAACTTGAACAAAATCCCAATTTAAACTGCCTTTCTTGATATGTGTAAATGTATCTTACCAAGAATCCTCGGATCAAATTGCATTGAAGATGCTGACATGGCGTATGCTAACAGGGATATGTACGAAAATCACAGTTCAATTCAACTGAAGTGGTCTTCCTGCTAAAGTTGTGTTATCGTATGCAAAACATGAAAACTTCTATGCAGCAATTTCTGTAAAAGAAAAAAAAAAAAGAGAGATTAGGCTAATACTCAATTAGGGAATCAAAATAACATTAGATTTCTTCATATTGATGAGAATATCTCCTAATAATCTACGAAAAAGAAAAAAAAAGAAATTAGAGATGTCTTTGTATTTGTTTCAGTCAAATTTTGATGGTTTTTACAGATTTCTTTGTCACTGTATGTACTATATAACAAGAGATTTCATGCACTAATGAAGCATAATATCTTTCATACATATCCTTCTAAATCTACAAAATTCCATATACATTTTTCTAAATTTCATAACATTATTATTTACCCTTAAAAAAACTAAAAATATCATATTTATCCATTCTATAATAAATAGAATAAAAATCAATTACTTATACTAGCTTGCTAGCCTGTTTCACCAAATAAACCGAGTACATTATGTAAATAGAAAAAAAATACAAATATCATATTTATTCATTCTATAGTAAATAGAATAAAAATCAGTTACTTATACTAGCTTGCTAGCCTGTTTCACCAAATAAACCGAGTACATTATGCACTTAGATGATTTCAGAAATTCTGTTGTTTTCCTATTCGTTTATTCAGTGAACGCTACAAGTAGCGGATTTATTTTATTCACTAATAAACAAATAAATAAGATATTCTTAGCATTTTGCAAGGGAAACCATGATATTAAGAAATATAGACGGACATAAATGAAAATTTTAACATTAAGAAGTGTATATATGAAACTGATCTCTTTATGCTTGTACATGATACAGCATACAAAAATAAAAAAATCATGCTATGCCCCAACAAACTATGTAGGTCTCCCCCCTGCTATATTATTTACTTTTAGATTACTTTTATAACTTTAACAATTTTATATAAAGAATGGGCAACTATCATCTTTCTTGTAGAAATGCCAAGAAAACACCAAAGGTATATGATTTAAGGTTTAATGCATTGTACATACACTTTGGGAGGTGAATTTTGAGCTGCCAAACCTGTTTTCACATTAACTATTTTTCTAAGCTTACCCATTTGACCCATTGGAGGCAAAGTATTATCCAAATTGACCCTTTTATCAACATATGGGTCTACACTTTAATCAAGCTCTTCAAGGTTAGGCTATCTCAAACATGGTTTTAGTGCACAAGCAAAAAAAAAAAAAAAAAAAGAAGCTGATGGTAACATCTTGTATAAGTTTCTCTACATTTGATTATTAGTTAGCCAAAAGAATTCTAACAAGCAGCACCGCACAGAGGAGTATCAATCTTAGTTTGAATTAACAAGCATAATCAACTTGAATGTACGGACTTATTTATTTATTTGAACCATCATACGTGGTTTTCATTGCATGCAAAACAATCATTGCACAAAGTACAAAAACAAACAAACATTTTGCAAGAAATAGATACTTTTGGACAAGAAGTGCTTACTTTGTACAACTTATCCACATTCACTTAGTGTTGCAAGTTATAGCATATTTTTACATTTTTAGACAAACTAGGGTTGGTTTGCGAAGAAAAGCGAAATACAAGCTTTCAAAGCCAATCACTCTTTAAGTATTGAATAGTTTCATTACATATATGTCCTTCTGAAGGGTTCAAGTTTTCACACACATACATACACATTAATGTGCACAAATACATACATATATCCTTCTATATTCCATACATATCACCCTTTCAAATGACCAAAAAGTATCATATTTATTCCTTAGTTATTTGTAAGTGGAATGCATGTATAGGGCTGCAACACTATTACTATGAATCCTTAGTAAATATAAAATACTCATTTATTGTATTTACAATTGGATGAGTAAATATGATACGTTTTGGTACTTGCAAAAGGATATAAATGATATTATGAAGCTTTAAACTTTAGAATAATATATATGAAATTTCTCCACAATTACCTTATCACAATCTGTTAAGAATCAAATAAACAAAACAAAAAAAAAGCTTTAAATGGTAATAAGAAACATACCTCTATTCGTTTGTCTATTTGCAATACTATAATTCCCAACATACCCTTCAGAACCTCTGCCCACCACATCTTCTGCATTACCAAGTCCAAGCCCAAATGAACCCGAACCATCAACCTCATTTGCTGAAGACTGCCAGGTTGCATCTCCATACATTGAACCCCCACGGTACAAGTTATCATAGAACCCCTGATGACCATTGTTTGGCCCATTAAACGATGACGTTGTAGTCCCACTTGTAACATTGTTTCTTCCAACTAGCCCATAATTACTCTCTTCGCCCCTAAACCCGCCTATATTTCCACCATTATAACCAGGAGAATTCCCTCCATTTTGAGAATTTAAGGGCAAAGAACCCCAACTTGCTCCATTGTTCCCAAATACTCCAAACCCACCACTTCCGGAACCCAAATATGAACCCGCCCCACCTGGGCTTGTGAGCCCACCATTTCCCCACAAACTTCGGGCTGGTGAACCGATAGGTCCCTCGGTTCTCCCACTACCTTGATTATACCCAATAGGAGTACTATATCTATTTGGATTTCCACCAAAATATGGAGTTAAAACCCGCCCGTATCCCGAAGACCCACCAAATGCAGTCGGGCTTAAAGTTGGCTCCACATTCAAGCCCACACCATAGCCGGTTGAATTAAATTGAGGGAACCCGGTTCGACCGCCACCTATTGGGCTGAACCGACTATCCATTCTAACTCCATAACCGCCAATTGGGCTCATATTGTAACCTTGTGGGTAGCTATTTGTGAGAAATGTGTTTGCTCTATTTAACCCGTAATTGTATCCCATTAAAGGACTACGGTTTGGGCTTGGAGATAGCTCTTTAGGGACAGCCCGTTTTACCTCTACCATTTTTCCATTTAGTTCATGGAAGGTTTTATATAATACTCTATCTACTGTTTCTTCTGAATCATATGTAATGAAACCAAAACCTCTTGGCCTTTGAGTGTTGTGGTCATACATTACCACCACATCTGTGATCGTACCAAACTGATCAAAATAACTTTTGAAATCATGTTCAGTTATATTTGATGGTAAACCACCTACAAATATCTTCTTTGTGCGGCCCACCAGACCCACCGGAGATCCTTGAATGCTAGTAATGGTTCGGTTTAGTCCATGATGGTCTTCCCTTGGAACAGCCTTTTTCGCTTCAACCTGAATATCGAGACCAAAATAATAATCTAACATGAAGTATGGAGAAAAGAATGTAGACCCTAGAAAATGGTTCCTTTTTATCTTTAAGATACTTTTCATGAATGATTTTCAAGATTTAGGGGGTGGTTCAATGTGCATTTTCTAAGTGATTACATGATGTTGATCAGCATATAAAACTATTAGTAAAAATCACTTTCGATAATGTGAGTGTTTTAAAAATTCTGATGTTGATCAGTATTACATGATTGTAATAAAAATTATGCAATGGATTGTTAAATGATGTGGTTATGGTACTTGAAGATCAATCGCTTTAGACTGTGTTAAGTATTTATCAATCTTTAAATTAAGTTTTTATAATAAAGATACGTGAGTGTCTGGGATTGCTTACTTAAATAGCTTATCTGCTTATCGCGTTTTCTGGAAACAGATCAAACACATTTTAGTGTTTGGATAAAGAGTGGTTATGCTTATCTGCTAATGTTAGGGTGAAATAAACTGTTTTTAGTAAGCAGTTTAAGATTGCTTATTTAAACTAATTATTCTTGTAGTTTCAAAGTTGCAAGTTTACACTTAGTGTGAAATAAGTTGGTATAATAAGCAATCCTAAACACCCCCTAAGAAATTTGATCAGTTGGTATGACTATTTGATAGTCACTTTCAAAACAGCACATCCAAACACCCCTTTAATCAACTTATGATCAATTACATTGTGTACCAAAAGTGTTTGGAGATAAGAAACTTACAGTTCGACCATCAATCATGTGTTTTTCCATCACAACTCTCTCAGCAACAGCAGGATCAGCAAACACTACAAATCCAAATCCTCGTGCACGACCAGTCAACCGATCTCTCATAATAACAGCCTCAATAACCTCCCCATAACTACTAAAATACTCTTTCAAACGATCTTCATCGGTATCCCACGATATCCCACCAATAAACAACTTACCATTACCTTGTTCCATCTTCTCCACAATTCCATGTTGAATTGCCATAAGTTCACAATAATCTTACTCTCAACTAGAAATTTAGAAGCTGTTGCTATCCCAATTTCAACTACAATTCAAAAACACAACAAAACACTATTGTTACTTCAATTCTAAATTTCTAATCAACAAAATTTCATAATTCAATGTAGAAATCAATCCTATACTAAACAATTTCACGAATCTGAACACAACCTCAATGATAAATCAGAAACAAGAAGAATCCACATCATAAACCCTAGTATAACAGATCTAAATGCGGATACAAAAAGATCTAACAAAACTGAACAACAAATCAACAATCACCTTATCTCGACGCAATTAAACATTTAAACACAAACCAGTGATCCGAATACTAACATTTACACTAAACAAAACAGATGATGAACATCGGATGCAACAAACATCAAAACGTGAAGTTGAATTCAGATTCCGATGAATCGACGATTCAGATGGATCGTAAACCGATCAGATTGATTAAGATTAGACAAACGAGTGAGAATTCAACACAATTGGGGAAATTAAACGATAAAACGAGATGATTAACGACTCACCATTAATAAAAGGTGGATTTGTGAACGATGAAGACGAAGATCTAGAATCGAATATACATAAAAAAAATGAAAACAGAGGATGTGGGTTGTCCACTCTCTCTTTCTTCACCAAAGCCAAAGGGCATGTTGTATGGTTTTTTATCCATTGAGGACACTTTGGTTGACTACAGAAAGTTGAGGGGTGTGTTGGTACTTTATGCGATAGTTGAGGGGTGGTTTTTGGAAATGGTGTTTTAACGTTTTGAACATTTTTGGTATGAATTTTTATGAAAAGGGTGGTTTTTTTTAACAAGGAAATATGACACGACAATGAAATGGAATATAAAACATGTTTGGTTCGATAGTGACAATAAAGAATTTCATCATGTTGAATATTTTGTGGTTCGACGTTCGTTTGAGAAAAGTTTTTTAAGAATCTGTTTATTGAGTTGAGTTGACTCGTTTAAATATGAGTTGAGCTAGAGCTGAGGTGAGCTCGCTTATTAATTTGCTAGCTAGTCTCATTATAATCTTACAATTTTAATCTTTGTAGTCACAACTCACAACGCAAATAACAATCACTTAAGATGTTATTTGACAATATTATGTTGAGCTATTAAGATATTTGATTGAATAAGAGGTAACTCTTATTTATTCTGTGTGTTTCTAAAAGTTACCAATTAAGAGTCTCCATGAACCATTAAAATGTGATTTTCACCGAACCAAATATGTTTTATTTGTGACTGATTAAGATGTATGCTATTAATGAAATCATTAAAAGGTTACTAAACAACTCTTTAGTCTTTTTAAGCTTAAGTATTATGTGAATCTAAACTCATTCGCTTGCTCTTTTGGATCACGTAGAATTTGTTTATATATTTCATTAATGTAAAACATTTTTTTTGTTAAAGTTAAAAAAACCCAAATTGGCTTGACAAACATGAGTTCGCTGGAGCTTTTTACAAGCCAGCCTCAAACATAAATATAGCTCAATAAGAATAAATAATCTGAGAAGTTGACTTGTTTAACTCTAAAGTTTAGGGTTTAGAATTTAACTCTAAAGTTAAACATGAAAAAAAATACAATAAACATGAATATATTCGCTATTAAAGTTTTTTATGGATTTGTACATCCGTACAAATATCTATATTTTGTAGTACGGGGTCTTCCGATTTTATAAAATAATAAATTGAAAATGATTAATATTTATATACACTATTTAGTATTTAGTATGTATTAACATTATGTAAATTCACATTCTGTTTTATTAATACCCGTAAAACAAATAACAACATAGTTTGAATTCTATCAGTCATGACTCGTATATTCTCGGTTTGTAGATTTTGAATATGGGTGTACACGCCCATCTACAAGGTCGTATGCAAACATATACTAAATTCACTACGGGCATATAAGCATCTATTTCAAACAAAAACATCAAAACCAACCAAACAATAGAACATAGAATGTACATTTAAACATCCTTTATAAGAGTCAAGAAAAAATTTGCAAACAACAATTTTTTTCTTTTAATTCCAACTAACTTTGCACTTATTTGTAACTACAATCAACAATACCATTACACTATAAGATAATCAACATGAATTATTCAAATACACCATAACATCTACCTTTTATGAGGTTACGTTGCATATAGAACTATGACAACCACAATTTCATCTACAATTCCTAATTTCATATGATCATCTGATCAAATCCCTAAAACTCAATTTTTTTAAATCACCACTAAACGATAGTTGTGAATCTCAAAATCCTAAAGCTAAACCTTATCATTTTTGCCGCACACCCATTTTTACCGGTTATCATATGTCTATAACATCTTGTTCTAACAAAATCATCATCAAATATTTGTGTTTTGTCACCAAGAGTAATTTGAAGGCACAACTAAAAATACTTCACAAAATTGCTATAATCTTCTTTTTTTATTAAATAACTCCAAAGCAATTAATGAGACATACAAATATGAAGAAAAAAATGATAATTGAAAAGTAATCAAATTTGATGGGAATCCTTGTTTTGAACCATGTTTCGGATTTTGTTATAATATTTGGATATGAAAAGTTTATGAGCTTACCTAACAAGTCTTTGTCTTGTGTTAGTTTTTTTGTTTGTTTTTTTTCTACTTTTGCCATGGGTTTTATTGATTATTTATATTTTTATGTATGATATTGTCACAACTATTATCTTTTTACTGGTTTTGTTTTAGTAGTTTAACATAACAAACACTTTCTGAAAAGAAAACCCACTTATTAAATATGTATTTTATGGTTATAATCTGAAGCATATAATATTACATGCTATGTTCTACAATATAACCTTGTAATGCATCACATAAAAATTAGTATATATTGATCATCAGCATCTTTCTTCACATAAAAAAAACTTTAGTCATGACATGTCCTTTAGAAAGGAAAACAAGTCACACACACGAAGGATACATTAATAGAAATGACAATAGGAAAACTATGAAAAAGTGTCAATTAGAAGGTGTAAATTGGTTTTAGAGTTATATAATAATAGATTAAATGTGCATGTAATGTGTAAAATACTACTCGAAGTATAGTATCTATCAAAATAAAACGAGTGAAATGTGTCGTTAAAATATTTTTTGAAGTCTAGAACATAGTTGTATTACTGAATATTAACACACAATTTTTAATGTTTGATGTTTGCGTAAAAAAAGAGTACCAGTAAGTATTTAATGACGACACCAGTAGTTTGGTATTACTAGGGTTATTTATCGATACCAAAGTGAGAGTATTTACTGACTTATTTCTTATCATCATTCATATAATTAAAGTAAAAACACTAATTTTTCTCCTAACTTTCCAATTATATAATATTTTTTCATATCTTTATCATTAATTTTTTCTCTTTCTTTCACTCACAACCACATTTCAAAATTTTAAAATAATTATAAGAGTTGAACAATATTTTTCTCAAATTTATAGATAAACAGTAAAATTTCTCTATATTACACTTATAATCACTTACAACCATTTCATATAATATAAGAATTATATTCACATAGTATATGGAATGAGATTTGAATGCTTTGAAACCAACAACATATATGTTTGTCTCTTACTATTTTTTGCTCTTAAAATAATAACCAACAAGTTCATTTGCATAGTTAAAACCAAAACCGCTTACAGGGGTTTTTAACTGTAACTAAGTGATTTATATATGGATTAAGGCTGCTTAATGTCGTCAGAGGTGCACAATTCAATCTTTTCCAAACCGATTCACTTCACCATACCACTACTTTTTTTTATTATATTTCTTGTTTCATTATTTAACGGTAAAAACACATGATCTCTGGTTATTTATTTTATCTTTATTGTATTCATTATTTAACGGGATAAAAGACATGATCATATCATATACTAATAATAACTATTTGTCAGATGATCATTTTCTAGCATGTTCATATTACTTCCACCTAGGTTGCGCTTCTTTTCCATCAGTAATGTTAATTTTTGACCCGATAGTGTAAAATTTTAATAATATATAGGGTTTCGCCCGTCTAAAATCCTAAATAGTTTACTTTCGACTTTGCCTACCCCTATAATATAAATCAAGCTC
>JACVEC010000294.1:0-96102 GCA_025215565.1 Flaveria ramosissima | reverse complement strand
AGAACTAAGGATATGGATATAATGATACTCATGATAGAAAATGTATAGGACATGAAGAGAAAGATAAGTACTTAATCACAACCTATATTATTACCAAAAAAAACTTACATTAGGTATATTTCCTCTCATAATCTAGAATATTACCTTAAGAGATGATGATAATGTTATATATCTCGTAGGATAGTTAACTATGGCTTGTAGAATATGATCTAGTGGTTGTGCTCAAGGTGGTCATGCCAATTAGCCCCTGGTTACTAGGAGGAAAACAAGGACATCTACGCGTGATGGACCTAAGCCTAACACTAAATGAGGAAATGAAAAGGCAGAGTTACCTTGGAAGCCTTAGTTAGCTAGACAATAGCTAATGAGTTTCATTAGATCATGTATGATACCATGCCTTGCATTCTCACACAAGCATTGAAAGAAACTTAGTAAAAAATGGGCAAGTAGATCTAAGGGTAACTCAAGTGAAAGAAGTAAGGGGAACTAATGACAAAGTAATACAAACTTGGAATCAGTGACGTCAATGACACTAACAAGACACCCTATCCTTTGGCATTTCTCTAACAACGTCCACCAATCTATGCTCTTCAACACTATATAGACATTGACTAGGTGGGTGTCCAGACACCTAATTCTCCATATTTAGATACTACATTATTTAGGTGACAATCTTATATCCTAGTCCTAAAAAAAATTCACTATTTCTGATTCCAGTTCTGAAAAAGAATATCATGGGGTGGCAAATCTTGTAGCTAAAATCTGTTGGCTTAAAAACTTATTACTCGAGCTACATATGCCCCTCAATCAGGCTACTCTTGTTTATACGACAATGTAAGTGCCATATATTTTCCAGGTAATCCAGTACAACACCAAAGAACAAAATACATTGAGTTAGATATACACTTTACTAAAGAACAAGTTCAACACGATCAAGTTTGGGTTCTACATGTTCCATCATGGTATCACATCAATGGCATATTCACTAAAAGGTTACCAAGGGTTCTTTTTTAAGCTTTTCATTACAATCTAAGCATTCGGTCTTCTCCGGCTTCGACTGAAGGGGTATATAGATACAATTACTAGCATAATCATCTCTCACTTATTGGCAGGGGTGGACCTACCAAGGGGTGAGGGGTAGCATTCACTACACCTCAACTTTTTACGCGTAGTGTAAAAAAATTTACGTTTTTATGTGAAATTTTTTTTTACAGTTTTACGTTACCCTTGAGAAAATATTACATTACCCCTAAAAATTTTCTAAAATCAAAACTTAATTTTATAGAAGTTAATCTAATATTTTACAACAAAAATTACCTTGTAAAAAAACATTATAACAAACTAACCCAATTACCTAAAATACCCAATCAAAAGCCCAAATCTTAGATAAGTCCAAAATTTATTTTAGCCCAACTAAGTTTTAAAAGTCTAGTTTATTATAAAACTCATTTAATTTTAAAATAACAAACCCCCCCCCCTAAAAAAACCACTTCGAATACTGCTGCTGCCTGCTGCCTTCTTGAGTTCTGAGTTCGGGTGGCTGCTGCTGCATACTGCTGGTCGCTTGCTTGAAGGTATTCTTTTTTACTTTCTAATTTTTTTTTGCAAGACTTCAGTGTTATTTGCAAGATTTCAAGAGGAGGATGATGATTAATAGTTATTTGATTTAAATTTTAGATTTTATTGGCAATTAGGGATTTGTATTGAAATTAGAGATTTGAGTTGTGTTCTATGAATTAAGGATTTGAATATGAATTAAAAATTTGAAATTGAAATTAGGGATTTGATATTAAAATTTTATGAATTTGAATTATGTTATTTGTAATTGCAGTTTGTAATGTTATTGTGTTATTTCTTATATAATCAGGGATTTGGAAGATGAAAAAACAAGTTCTTATTGGTAAGGTTACGATGGTGCAAGCAATATGCGAGGAGAATTTAATGGCTTAAAAGCTATGATTTTAAAAGATAATCTATCAGCACATTATATACATTACTTTGCTCATCAACTATTACTAGTGATTATGGCGATTGCAAAAAAGCATGAAGGTGTTAAAAGAGTTTTATGATTACCTTAACATGGTTGTTAATACGGTTTCTGCTTCTTGCAAACGAAAAGATATGTTATGGGAGACAAAAAGAAAGATTACGGAGGTAGAAATTCTTTCAAGTGAAATTAAGACCGGAAAATGATTAAATCAAGAGAGTTCCATAGTACGAGTCGGAGATACAAGTTGGGCTTCTCATTGTGTAACAATCATAAGTGTGCTTAAATTATTTCCGGAAGTTGTTGATGTGTTTTGTTATGTTAAAGAAGAAGGAGATATCACTCAACAATGAACTAGTGCAAAGGGTATTCTATCATATTTTAAAAAACTAGAGTTTGTTTTTTATGCATACTTGATGGAACATATTTTGGGACACACAATTGTTTTTTCTAAACATCTTTAAAAAAAGCTAAGACTTATTAGAAGCGAGTAAGTTGATTAATGGAACAAAGCATTAAATGATTTAAGGCAAAAGAGGTTTGATGTTATGTTGAAAAAATTGACTTATTTTTGTGAAAAAAATCATATTAAGGTGTTGGATATGATGGAAAGTTATGATAACCCAAGAAATCAAAAGAGTGTCATTACTAATCGACATCATTTTGAGGTTGAGATTTTAAATACGGTTTTGGATATGCAAATTCAAAAATTGGAAAATCGATTTAATGAGATATCAACTACATTGGTAGAAAATATTTTGGGTTTAAATCCTTTTAGTGGATTTTCAAAGCTTGACATATCTAAGATAGTGACTATTTTCGAGATGTATCCGGTTGATTTTATTATATATGAAAGATGATGTATTTTGGGTGGGCTTAGGGTGATCACTTGGTAAAAGAAGATGATAGGTTTACAAACTTGAAAGGAATGTTTCATCTTGCTCGGTTAATGGTGGAAACCGGAAAAAATCTATATTTTCCTTTATATTATCGGATATTGAAGCTAGCATTGATTTTACCGGTTGCAACTACAACCGTTGAAAGATGTTTTTCTAAACTGAAGCTTATCAAGACGGATTTACGGAATCGAATGCGGGAGGAATATTTGAACAATGCTCTAGTATGTGCGGTTGAAAGGGAAACGTTTGACGAAGTAACAAATGAGGATGTAATGCTTCATTTTCAAGCTATGAAAAACCAAAGAGGAGAGTTCTGAGATCAATTAAATATTTGTTTAACTTTCTTTATTATCATTTTTTTAATTTGTATTAATGTACGGTAAAAAAATTTAAATTACGTTTTACCCAAAATAGTTTTCGAGATGCGACATTGCTTATTGGATAGAAATATGCTTGCTGATTATGTTTTATGTCCATGTTTAGAAAAAAATTGTATATGAATATAATGAAGGGGGTAGAATGAAAAAAGGCAATGGATTCAATCCTAAAAACATTGCTGCAATTAAAGCCAAACTTAAAGATCCAGCATCTACTAAATTGAACGTGAATGTGATATCATAAGTATGGATCGAATGACAAAGTTACCAAACTCATCAAAAGGTTTTAATGCTATATGAGTGGATTTTCGTTTGCTTGAAGAAGAATTCCCATTTCCGTCTATCTAAGAGATATATTCTTTAGAACTAATGGTTTTGACTCGTTACTTATGCTTCACAAGTGTTTCAAATTTAAAATTTGATAACAAAGGCAACCAAACTCATTTGGATGAGTTTTGAAAAAAAAATTAAAGGTTAAGTCGGGTTGAAAATGAGAAAATGCAGCTCAAAAATCATATTAGGTGCCTAAACACAGTATAATTGATGTTGATATTGCATTAATTATTATAAATGATTTAGTTATGCATATGAAAGAGATCATTAGGCCACTTGATTAAAAATTAAGCTAAAAGGCAAACTAATTGAATTTGATTGTTGTTTTTGAGGTTAAGAGTTTAAGTCTTATATATGACTGGCTGATGAAAATTAGTTATGGTATAGAGTAAATAGAGTTTGACGTATAGGATAACATATAACTGTTCAAAAATTTGAATTTGGTCAACTATGAGGTATTAACATCTTCTTATAAAGATTAGACATTTGAAAGCTTTATAATATGGCTGTTCAAATAGCTTGATGCTCGAAACTCGCTCGAAAATAGCTCCATAAGTTGCTTGTTCGATTTTGGCTCGGTTGTAAACAAGCTGAGCCGCGAGTTCGGTTTGTAAACGAACCGAGCACGAGCAAAGGTAAGCTCACTCGGTTTCGCTCGAATTTCTTTTAAATATAATATTTCTATATTAATATTATATATATATATATATATATATATATATATATATATATATATATATATATATGTATGTAATATGTTAGTTTATTTATTTAGAGTTTAGAACATTACCATTTTAATTATTTACAACTTTACCCTTGCTCCCTTTTAATTTTTAAAACATTATTTTTTGGATTTTTATATACTTGTTTAAACATTGTATCAAAGCGGGTATAGTGGACGTGGAAATGGCTGCAATGGAGGTTGTGGGCGTGGGTTTTACCGTCATTTATTGAAGCTCGAGTTAAAACTTAAACTTATTTTGTATGTTTTCTTTTGTTACATTGTTAAATTTGAGTTGAAATTTTAAACTTTTGAATACATTATTAGTTTTGTACTAAATTGCAATACGAAACCGAGCCAAACCAAGCAAAAGCGAGTGCTCGGTTTTAAACCGAACTGAGTTCGAGCAAACATTTTTCGCTCGATTTCTTAAATTCGAACCGAACCAAGAGGCTCGGTTTGTAAACGAACCGAGTTCGAGCAAGTCTTCGTTCAGTTCGGTTTGGTTCGTGAACAACCCTTGTAACACCCGGAAATTTATTATTTTGAAGCCGGCGAAGAAAGAAAAGAAATAAAGTCCAAAGTCGAGGGACCAAACTCGCCAACGAAGAAAAGTCGTGTAATGTGGTGATATGTGTAGGGAGAGGGCAGCCCACTCTCCCCACACTTCACACATTTCAGCTCACAAAGAAGAGAGAAGAGAGAAAGAGGAGAAAAGGGAGAAAAGTGGTGTTTCGGGTGATTCGGGTGTCCAAATCCGTCGAGTGGCAAGCCAAATCGAAGCTCTTGTCTTTGTGCTCGATTGTGTGAGTTCTAGAACCCCACATTTACTTGTTTTCAACTGATTTTGGGGCTGGAAGATGTCAAAAACCCGTTTTTATGTGTGTGTGTGTTTGACCCATTTGGGTGTGATGTGTATGGTGTGTTTAGTGTATGATTTCGGGCTTGTGTGTGCTTGTATGGTGTTAAGGTATACATTCCTAAGGTCCAGGAGGGTTAACTTAGGCTTAGAATGGGTTTGGATGAGCTTGGAGGCCGAAAATGGCAGATTGGGTTCGGGATGAACTCCATTCTGCATCAGCTAGGGCTAGGCGACCGAATGGAGGCCATACGGCCGAATGAGGGCGATTGAAGGTCATTCGCACGATTGGGGTTCAGTCGCACGACTGGGAGTCCAGTCGCATGAGGGATGTGCGGACTGAGGGTTCAGTCGCATAGATGCTTAGTCGCATGAGTCCATTCGCATGAGTTTAGTTCATAGGTGCCCATTCGTAGTAGCCCATTCGCACACGTTCCATACGCACGATTGGATGTTTCATTCGCATAGATGACATCCGCATGTCCAGTCGCATGATGTTCAGTCGCATGGAGGCCATGCGACTGAAGAGTGTCCATACGCCCGAATAGGGCTGTTGCACTCGAATGAAGGTGTAGTTCGACTTCTGGCCTTCGGGGAAGGTTCTAGATGTAAGTTTGGACGTAAGTAATCCGTAAGAGCATGTAAGAGTATGGTTATAGCCTTAGAGGGCATATAGGGCATGATGATGATGATGATGTTGCATGTTTATGCATATTATGAATGTATGATGTTGCCCTGTATGATGATGATGAATATGTTGATATGTTCCTTGTTATGATGTATGATTATCTTTCTTATGGCTTTACGTATTATGACGAATGAAATGAAGTATTATGTAACGTAAAGTGGAAAGAGATGACACGTCTTGCATGCATCGGATAACGGGTCCTTCTTTGTGATTGACCATTATGTGGAACCTCTACCGCTTACCCTTAGTACTGTGGCATACGTTTAGCTGTTCATTTATTGACTTCGGCCCAGTGGCTATGACCGTCGGTTATCATTAGTACTGTGGCATACGTTTAGCTGTTCATTTATTGACTTCGGCCCAGTAGCTAAGACTGATCGGTTAACCCCAGTACCGTGGCATACGTTTAGCTGTTCATTTATTGACTTCGGCCCGGTAGCTGTGACTAATTGGGGTGTAGCATATGGTATTGGTATGGATGATGTCCGATGCGCAAGTAAGTTAAAAGGAACGAATGAACGAATGAATGAATGAAGAAGTTAATAATGATATTATCTATGTGTACGTATGATGTGTGATCACGTCAAAGTAACGAATGATTTTATATGAAAGTAAAGTATGTTTTATTATTAAAACTAGAACTCACTCAGCAACGCTGACTTTTATTGCATTTTCCAGTTGGCAGGTAAATGATTGCTGAGGATGGCACGGCGAAGCTACTCAGCTCTTTTGGGATGGCATCCAATTATATAGCTTTTGTGATGTAATGCAAACATGAATTTTGTAACTGGATAATGGTGTATTATTTGGCAAAAGTATTTATAATGAAAAGTGATGTCATTTTTGAATGTTTCCGCTGCAATGTTTTCTTAATGAAATTGTAATTATACGTTTTATGTGCGATGAATGACCAACTGTAAGCGTTCCGGGAACGGGGCCTTACAAGTTGGTATCAGAGCCGAAGTTTAAGTGAAATGGGTAAATTTTCAAAATAAACCTTAACTTAAACTGAGAATGGGACGAATGGGGAATGGGATGCCAAACTGAGTAGCTGCGTGCCATCAGGTATTTTCTTAAAGTTAACCGGTTATGTGCGCATGGTATATGTTATGTGTTGTATGTAGATTTGAATACTGATGTAGTCAGGACAGGTAATACTCGGGGTATGAAGAGTACAGTAAGTGGCTAATCACAACTGGCCACTGTAATTAGGGACTTACTATACTTGACATAAACTGAGTTGTTTCCTTGAATGACCGTGTTGGTGTTTGAATCTTTCAGTGTGTTAAGTATGGCTGGTGGTAGATCTTCTAGAGCTTCTAGGGGTGGAGGCCGTGATGGCCCTGTTGCTGAACAACGCCCTAAGAGGGAAGGCCTAGAGCTGAGAAAGAGGTTCCTGCAGAACCTGAGACTCCTCATCCAGAAGCTGGGGATGAGAGTGCGAATCTGAGGGCCTCGGTAAAGGAGGCTGTTGTTGAGGAAGTACATCAGGTCATGCAGACAATCTTACCGTCTGTGGTGACCGAAGTCATCAAGGCTGTGAAGGAAGGGGAACGAAAGGAGAGGAATCGGGCCTCGGGGGAGCAACCGGAGCCTGAAACGATTTTCTCCGATAATGAGGAGGAAGAGGAAGAGGAGCCTGTGCGGGAGGTGGCACGAGGCTGTAACTACGGGGTGTTTATGAGATGCAAGCCCCTACTTTTGATGGTAACGGCAATGCCGCTGCTGTTCACCGATGGGTGAGAGAAATGGAGGCTGTTCTCAACATAAGCGAATGCCGAGAAGATCAGAAGGTAAAGTTTGCCACCCACTCCTTTGTGGACTCGGCACTGTGCTGGTGGGACAACATTGTCCAAGCAGAGGGTAATCGGGCGATCGGGAGAATGAGGTGGCCCGAACTGAAGAAGATGGTGATCGAGGAGTTTTGTCCTCATAGGGAGATGGATAAGATTGAGAGGGAGTTCCTGCAGCTGGAGGCGGGATCCATGACACACCAGCAATATACTACCAAGTTCAACGAGATGGCACGGTTGGTGCCGGATCAGGTGACGCCTCTTTCTCGGAAGATCAAGAGGTACATTCAGGGTTTACCGGTGGATGTCCGCCGGCATATGATCGCCGCCCGGCCAAGTACGTTTAGGTCGGCGGTTGATTTGGCCGGAAGACTTTATGATGAGAGGGGAGTGGTGGTGGTTGAAGCGAATAGGAAGGGTGGTGGTGATCGAAGCTGGAACGGGAAGAGGTTTGGTCGGGGTGAGGCCTCGACGGGTAACAAAAAGGCACGGGTGGATGACCGCCGCGTGGCCACACCGGGACCAGGGTCGAGGAGATGTGGTAAGTGTGGAAAGGAGCATGCGGGAGAATGCAGGCTGGGTTTGAACGTGTGCTTCAAGTGTGGGAAGACTGGGCATATGGCAAAGGATTGCCTGACGGGCAAATGTTTTAACTGTGGGGAAATTGGTCATATGAGCAGGGATTGCAAGAAGCCGAGGGCTGAGAGTTCAGGGGCGAAGAGGACGGGAGGTGATGGACCGAGGGCGAGTGCCAGGGCATTCACCATGACACAGGAGGAGGCTAGGACGGACCCTGACGTTGTGTCCGGTACGTTTCTGGTGAACCAAACTTTAGCTTCTGTGTTATTTGATTCTGGTGCTAGTAGGAGTTTTATTTCTGCTGCTTTCTGTGCTAAGCTGCCTGTTAGTAGTAGACGTGTTGATGCGCCCTTTGATGTAGAAACTACCATAGTTAAGTCTACCAGGATTTCCGAGATGATAGAGAATTGTGATGTGGAGCTTGAGGGTCATAAGTTTCCTGTTAGACCGTTTGTGATGGCCTTAGGTGGTTTTGATTTGGTTCTTGGGATGGATTGGTTAGCGGACTTTGAGGCGAACATTGTGTGTCGCAAGAAGATGATTCGGTTGTTGGCGCCTGACGGTAGTTCAGTGACGGTTTATGGGATCGGTTACAACGATTCCGAAGGTGATCTCGATGGCGGTGGCGGGAAAGTGTATGAGGCGTGGATGTAGTGCCTACTTGGCCTATGTAAAGGATGTGGATACGCCAACACCACAACTAGCTGATGTACCGGTTGTGTGTGACTTTCCAGATGTGTTTCCAGAAGACTTATCAGGAGTGCCACCTGACAGAGAGATTGAGTTTCAGATTGATCTGATACCGGGTGCCCAACCTGTTGCCAAGGCACCGTATCGGTTGGCTCCGACCGAGATGAAAGAATTGATGGAGCAGTTGCAGGAGTTGCTTGATAAGGGGTTCATTAGACCGAGTATCTCTCCTTGGGGTGCTCCGGTCCTGTTCGTAAAGAAGAAGGACGGTAGTATGAGGATGTGCATCGACTACCGCGAGCTGAACAAGTTGACAGTGAAGAACCGATACCCCTTACCGAGGATTGATGATTTGTTCGATCAGCTTCAGGGTGCCAGTTGGTTTTCGAGAATAGATCTCCGATCTGGTTACCATCAGTTGAAGGTGAAGGAGCAGATATTCCTAAAACAGCTTTCCGTACGCGCTATGGTCACTACGAGTTTCTTGTCATGTCCTTTGGCTTGACCAACGCGCCAGCTGCTTTTATGGATTTGATGAACCGTGTGTGTCGGCCTATGTTGGATAAATCAGTGATTGTGTTTATTGATGATATCCTGATTTATTCGAGGAGCGAAGCAGAGCATGCCGGACACATTCAGGAGGTTCTAGAGACGTTAAGAAGGGAGAAGTTGTATGCTAAATTCTCCAAGTGCGCGTTCTGGTTGCGCGAAGTTCAGTTCTTGGGTCACGTGGTGAATCCCGATGGGATTATGGTGGACCCGGCAAAAGTGGAGGCGGTTATGCAATGGAAGTCGCCAAAGACGCCATCCGAGATTCGTAGCTTCTTGGGTTTGGCGGGTTACTATAGAAGGTTCATCCAAGACTTCTCCAAGATTGCTTCTCCACTAACCAAGTTGACCCGAAAAGATGTGAAGTTTGTATGGGGTCAAGCTCAAGAGAAGGCGTTTGAAGAATTGAAGGCGAGATTGACTCAAGCTCCTGTTCTGTCATTACCCGATGGAAGTGAAGATATAGTGGTTTATTCCGATGCTTCTTACTCGGGGTTGGGGTGTGTGTTAATGCAGAGAGGAAAGGTTATAGCCTATGCATCCCGACAGTTGAAGGTTCATGAGGTCAATTATCCTACTCATGACTTGGAGCTAGCAGCTGTGGTCTTTGCATTGAAGATTTGGAGGCACTATCTGTACGGGACTAAGTGCACCATATTTACTGACCACAAGAGTCTGAAGTACTTCTTTGAGCAGAAGGATTTGAACATGAGGCAGAGGCGGTGGTTGGAACTTATAAAGGATTATGATTGTGAAATCCACTACCATCCGGGCAAGGCCAACGTGGTGGCTGATGCCCTTAGTCGGAAAGAGAGGCCCGAGCCGATTCGGGTGAAAGCCTATCAGTTGATCATGACCTCTGATGTAATGAAGCAGGTTAAAGAGTTTCAAGATGAGGCACTGAAAGAAGATCATCTTAACTCTGAAAGGATGAGAGGTCTGGTTGGGGAATTGGGTGAAAACACGCTCGGTGTTAGAACCCGATTTGATCGTGTGTGGATTCCTCGTTTTGGGGATCTACGGGGAAGATAATGGATGAAGCTCACAAGACTCGGTACTCCATTCATCCCGGTGCCACGAAGATGTACCATGATATGAAGAAAGACTATTGGTGGCCGGGTATGAAGCGCGACGTGGTGGAGTATGTGAGTAAGTGCCTTACTTGCTTACAGGTGAAGGCCGAGCACCAAAAGCCGCATGGGAAGATACAACCTCTGGATATACCGGAATGGAAGTGGGAGCACATCACCATGGATTTCATTACCAAGTTGCCGCGTACTCCGAAAGGGTATGATGCCATATGGGTGATAGTTGATCGTTTGACAAAGAGTGCTCACTTCCTACCGATCCGCGAGACATATTCATCTGAGAGGTTGGCTGATCTGTTCATCAAGGAGATTGTGACTCGTCATGGTGTGCCGGTGTCTATTGTGTCGGATCGCGACACCCGGTTTACATCTAAATTCTGGAAGAAGTTCCACGATGCTATGGGGACGAGGTTACATATCAGCACGGCTTATCATCCCCAGACTGATGGTCAGTCAGAAAGGACCATTCAGACACTGGAAGACATGCTTCGGGCATGTGTGATCGATTTTGGTGGAAGTTGGGATGACCACCTACCGTTAGCTGAATTCTCATATAACAACAGTTATCACGCCAGCATTGGCATGCCTCCATATGAGATGCTATACGGTAGGAGATGCAGAACACCCGTTTGTTGGGGTGATATTGGTCAGAAGAATTGGGGAGCGTCGAGGTAATCGAGGCTACGACTGAGAAGCTTGAGAAGATCAAAGCCTTCATGAAGGCAGCCAAAGACAGACAGAAGTCGTATGCTGATAAACGACGCAGGCCGATTGAGTTCCAGGTGGGTGACCGGGTTATGTTGAAGGTCTCACCTTGGAAGGGTATCATTCGCTTCCGAAACGGGGCAAGTTGAGCCCAAGGTATATAGGCCCTTTCCGAATCATTGCTCGAGTAGGAGAGGTGGCCTATAGACTGGAGTTACCAGATGAGTTAAGTGGAATTCACCCGACATTCCATGTATCTCATTTAAGGAAATGTTTAGCAGATGAAGATATGATTGTCCCATTGGAAGATATCGAAGTAGATGAACGGCTCAATTATGTGGAGCAACCAGTGGCAATCATCGACCGAAAGGAGAAAAGGCTAAGGAATAAAGTGGTTCCTCTTGTGCGTGTACAGTGGAAGCACAGGAAGGGATCCGAGTCAACGTGGGAGACCGAGGAAGAAATGAGACAGCATTACCCACGTTTGTTCGAGGAATAACAGGTTTCGGGGACGAAACCTATTTAAGGGGGGTGGACTTGTAACACCCGGAAATTTATTATTTTGAAGCCGGCGAAGAAAGAAAAGAAATAAAGTCCAAAGTCGAGGGACCAAACTCGCCAACGAAGAAAAGTCGTGTAATGTGGTGATATGTGTAGGGAGAGGGCAGCCCACTCTCCCCACACTTCACACATTTCAGCTCACAAAGAAGAGAGAAGAGAGAAAGAGGAGAAAAGGGAGAAAAGTGGTGTTTCGGGTGATTCGGGTGTCCAAATCCGTCGAGTGGCAAGCCAAATCGAAGCTCTTGTCTTTGTGCTCGATTGTGTGAGTTCTAGAACCCCACATTTACTTGTTTTCAACTGATTTTGGGGCTGGAAGATGTCAAAAACCCGTTTTTATGTGTGTGTGTGTTTGACCCATTTGGGTGTGATGTGTATGGTGTGTTTAGTGTATGATTTCGGGCTTGTGTGTGCTTGTATGGTGTTAAGGTATACATTCCTAAGGTCCAGGAGGGTTAACTTAGGCTTAGAATGGGTTTGGATGAGCTTAGAGGCCGAAAATGGCAGATTGGGTTCGGGATGAACTCCATTCTGCATCAGCTAGGGCTAGGCGACCGAATGGAGGCCATACGGCCGAATGAGGGCGATTGAAGGTCATTCGCACGATTGGGGTTCAGTCGCACGACTGGGAGTCCAGTCGCATGAGGGATGTGCGACTGAGGGTTCAGTCGCATAGATGCTTAGTCGCATGAGTCCATTCGCATGAGTTTAGTCGCATAGGTGCCCATTCGTAGTAGTCCCATTCGCACAAGGTCCATACGCACGATTGGATGTTCATTCGCATAGATGACCATCCGCATGGTCCAGTCGCATGATGTTCAGTCGCATGGAGGCCATGCGACTGAAGAGTGTCCATACGCCCGAATAGGGCTGTTGCACTCGAATGAAGGTGTAGTTCGACTTCTGGCCTTCGGGGAAGGGTCTAGATGTAAGTTTGGACGTAAAGTAATCCGTAAGAGCATGTAAGAGTATGGTTATAGCCTTAGAGTGCATATAGGGCATGATGATGATGATGATGTTGCATGTTTATGCATATTATGAATGTATGATGTTGCCCTGTATGATGATGATGAATATGTTTGATATGTTCCTTGTTATGATGTATGATTATCTTTCTTATGGCTTTACGTATTATGACGAATGAAATGAAGTATTATGTAACGTAAAGTGGAAAGAGATGACACGTCTTGCATGCATCGGATAACGGGTCCTTCTTTGTGATTGACCATTATGTGGAACCTCTACCGCTTACCCTTAGTACTGTGGCATACGTTTAGCTGTTCATTTATTGACTTCGGCCCAGTGGCTATGACCGTCGGTTATCATTAGTACTGTGGCATACGTTTAGCTGTTCATTTATTGACTTCGGCCCAGTAGCTAAGACTGATCGGTTAACCCCAGTACCGTGGCATACGTTTAGCTGTTCATTTATTGACTTCGGCCCGGTAGCTGTGACTAATTGGGGTGTAGCATATGGTATTGGTATGGATGATGTCCGATGCGCAAGTAAGTTAAAAGGAACGAATGAACGAATGAATGAATGAAGAAGTTAATAATGATATTATCTATGTGTACGTATGATGTGTGATCACGTCAAAGTAACGAATGATTTTATATGAAAGTAAAGTATGTTTTATTATTAAAACTAGAACTCACTCAGCAACGCTGACTTTTATTGCATTTTCCAGTTGGCAGGTAAATGATTGCTGAGGATGGCACGGCGAAGCTACTCAGCTCTTTTGGGATGGCATCCAATTATATAGCTTTTGTGATGTAATGCAAACATGAATTTTGTAACTGGATAATGGTGTATTATTTGGCAAAAGTATTTATAATGAAAAGTGATGTCATTTTTGAATGTTTCCGCTGCAATGTTTTCTTAATGAAATTGTAATTATACGTTTTATGTGCGATGAATGACCAACTGTAAGCGTTCCGGGAACGGGGCCTTACAACCCTACTTTAAATGTTATGGTGAATATATAAAGCTTTTCAAAATATAAATGTTTATTACTATAATCATGTTTAATTCGGTATATTCTCCCGATTGTGTTTAAGACTTGAAACTTTTAAAGTAGTTTATGACCTTAATTACTATGACACTAAAAATAGAGATTTTTTCATATAACGTAAGTTAGAATTAGAGTTAATAAGTGAAAATTAACGATTATCATTGAATAATATTAAACTAAATAACTAACATACACCAAACCATTTCTTTTGCATATTTTAATGATTAAGTGAATATTAAATACCAAGTGATACTATGTTTACGTTCCATTTTTGGGTTATTAATTCCTTAAACGTAAAGGTTTATGATTAAGGGCATATAAAACAGATTAAAATAAAGAATGAATTAAGTATATGATGTTAGATCTGGTGTTGCATGTGTTAATTTAATTATCAATCATTCAAAGGACCCACGCGACCGTGCACGCTAGCTTCCTTTGTTTAATAATCCTCAATGTACAACAATTTATGTATATTAATCCAACCTTAATTGAAAAATCCTAAATAATTCAACTGATATTATGGATCGATTGAATCAAAACGGGTCATCATTTGTTAACAAGTGAGAGAAAGCAATAGAGGTTTCTTGTGAACTTATAGAAATGAAATGGAGGTGTGGGAAGGGGTTTCGGCCCCTTGTGTCCAAGAAGAGAGGGGTATAGGATGTTACGTATTTTAGTATAATTGAATTGATTAGTTTCATATATTGTTATTTTCGGCATTAGAAGTTTACTATTTCTTAGTGGAGCCCCTAAGCAACGAGGGTTTTAAGGGGAGCAAAGCTTCCTTGGCAAGGGTCCGGGCCAATGCCTGACTATGGCTAAGGTTGAGCTGTCAGGTCAGCTTAGAGGTGTGACTTGCACGTTTGAGTTTATTGTGATCTTCAGTATTAAAACTTCATTGTTTTCTTAGGGGCATAACGTCCTTGGTGAGGGTCCGGGGGGTAGCACCCTCGGTAGCAAGGTCCAATGGGTGGAAGCCTCTGGCGTGGTCTAAGGGACGTAACCCTCTAACGGGGTCCAAGGAGCAGAACTTGCGGTTGGGGTCGAGTTGTGAAACTCAATTTAAACATGAAAATTGCCTTTGGTAGTTTGCCCTATCCCTACCAGAAAACAAATTCCTGTACAATTTGATCAATCAAGAAAACTCACTTAAATTCATACATCATTTTTGATACTGAGTTTTATACAATTGAACGTTTAAATAGAATCCTCAAATAGATTTGATATAAAATCGATATGTAACTCTGAGTCTGTTGAAGTTATTGACCATGAAATTACAATTCCACTGCATAAGGTGGGTTGGTGTGAGGTGGTACTTGCTAGATTAAAATAAATATGGTAAGGTGTATTTGATAATGGAAAGGTATGGGTTTTGCTTTGCATTTGAAAAGTTATCTAGTTCAAATAAATTAATGAGGATAGCGTAATTGAATGTAGACTTAATTACACGGGTGGTCCTTGTGGTATGCTCTGATTTCACTTTTGTTCCCTAACTCTTGGAAATTACAAGGTTGGTCCAAAACTTTGAATAAACGTAACATCCTTAGTCCCTGAGTTGGATGGATGTTAACTTTTTTCATTAAATGTATATAAAATGACTAAAATACCCTTAATAAAGAAGATAAAGTAATAAATTAGTGGGCCCATTCAGTGTTTGTCACCCACCCCCTTGAATGGTCAAACCTCATATCGCTGGTTATGTTCTTCTACCACCACCATCATTCTGATTCGTCTTCTCCGGCCACGGTTTGTCTTCTCCGGCTAGCACCATAACTCTCACAACCAGACTTTCCTCCCTTTACAATAACCAGCCCAACATCATCGACTCCTCAACGATGTACTAGTTTTCCCGGTAAGGTCCATAACCATTGCTCATAACCGCCTAAATCGACCAGATCTGTGGATATCCAAACTTGTGTCGACTAATGGGTAACTCGTAAACCCCTAAACCGCTCAAAACTCCCTATGACCATGGTGGGTATTACAATCAAAGTGTTGCAGCAGGGAAGAATGGGGGCGTGAATGGCGGTGGTCTGATGGATCTTAAGCATATGGTCAAAACAAGGATGGTGGTGGGTCTAGAGTGATTCAGGTGAACAAATGAGGCGGCTTTGGTGATGCCGGTGGTGGTGGATGGCATTCCGGCGGTGGTGATTCTAGGAAGAGAGAGAAACAAGGGATGGTGGGTTATGGACGTTAGAACCTGTGGTATTGAATTATTTTGTTTTTTTCAAGGGTAGTATAGTCAATTTTAAAAAAATTAACAGAAAAACTAACGTCCATCCAATTCAAGGACTAAAAATGTTATGTTTATGCAAAGTTTTGGACCAACCTTGTAATTTTGAGAGTTAGAGACCAAGACTGAAATCAGAGCATACCACAGGGACCACCCGTGTAATTAAGTCTTGAATGTATTCTCTTTTTTGCTTGGTTAATATTGTCATATGATTTAATAGGTCTTACAAGAATTACATTGGTGCATTGTAATATGATGTGTTATAGGTTTCTATTTAATTTAGACGTATTAAAGAGATGTGTGTGATAAGAAATTATAAAAATTAGCGAGTTTCTATACTGGTTGTTTGATCTAGATTCTAAGACTTAACACTTTATTATAAATGCTTGTTTAAGTTTTTATTTTTATAGAATAGGAAAAGGATTTTATGATTTTTTTTCTTTTTATAAGATGATAATGAGATTCACATATGAAATGTGAACTTTTAGGTTGTTGGCATGATCTTGTTACGTTCATGATTATTAATGGATCATAACTTAGTTCATATCTAAGCTAATCCTGGTAATGCTTAAAGTATATCCTCATGTATAATGGAATTTAGTGGTGTTTTGGACTTGAAAAGCAGTGAGTGTCGGGTTCCGTTTGAGTTTCGAAAACAACTTCTAAGTAGGGTGATCGTTGAGGTCGGATGGACATACCTAGAAAATCCTCCGGTCCGAAACTGGTTCAAATTAGCAAATGTGGCCATTAGTGATGATTGTGTTGGGGCTGGTAACAAAGGTTTGGGCTGAAAACTTTGTATTGCATTTGGTTTGGGGGTTGATGGGTTGGTGCGGGTTCATGGGTTGGTTCGTGTTGCAAGGAACTTGGTTGTAAGAATTGTTGAATTGATTTATAGTAGGTAGAAGAGAATTTAAGAGCGATTTTTGTAATAAAAAAGTATTTAGTGAATATTTGTACTTATAGTGTATAAAAATTGATAAAATTTTTAATTAAATAGACACCTAACTATTTTAGGTGAAAAAATAATTGATGATTAAATGCCCCAATGGCTACTTTTGATCAACACCACCTTAAAGCCACTAATGCCTAAGGGGCTAGTTGTTTCAATCTCTTAATGATTCAGATGTCTGAATGGTTCAACACTTAATGGTTAAGACTGTTTGTTTCGCGAGCAAATGTCTGAATGGTTTATATTTTTAAAAAAGTTTGATGTTTTAAAAAGTTACTTATGTTATACAAAAGATTGTTTCTTTAGAAATTACATTTATAAAAAGAACTTTTTTTTATTTTTTATTAAACACTATTTTAATCTAAAAAACAATTAAATAATATAATTAATAGTTAATGTAAGCATTTAATATGAGAGAAAAGCAGGAAAACTAATTTTAGGAGGTCTAATATTGTGACAAGTGGCAACTCAAAACCTTCTTTTATTATAGTAAATAGATACCACCTTATAATGCATTTTCTTATTACAAACAAGCACCTTCTTGACCCCTCGCAACAAACTGTAATCGCCTCCACCAAAAACGTCGGTTGCACTCCTAATTCCTAAACACTGTCATCATCATAACTAGCATCACCACCCAAAATCCCTGCCGCACACTCTTAGCGACCACCGCTCCATCCTAGGAAGCCGCCACACCTAATACCATAATCACCAGAAATCGTAGAGAGAGAGCGAACGAGCGATGGCTCTTCCTCTCTCACTTTCTCTATAAAGCTTTTGGTGTCTGTCATTGGTGCAGGTGTAGGAGGTGTATGGAGGACGCATGTATCTTTGATTATTTTGGTGTTCGTCGGTGGTGCAAGTGTAGGGAGGACGCGTGTAACTTCGATTAAACACCCAAAATACACTCATTCTACTGTTCATTTACTTCTATTTTAAATATATAAGAGAATTTAACATTTTATTTTATTTTAAGACATTTTCAAGGACATTTTGGGTATTTGAAATTTTGATATTTATGACTAAATTTTAATATTTAATAACATATTACTTAATATGCTTCAAAGATTATATAAATATTAATCTAAGTACCAGATAAATGCATGTTTTAATTTAAAAAATATATTAAACAATATATTTTGAAAATTCTTATTTAAATGATTGATATAAGAAATTATATACTATGAAAAAACCAAATCGATGAACAGTGTCGGGGGTATTTTCGTCATTTTATGTGCCTCTCTATTTAACCATGTGCATTCTTTAGAGAGAGAAAGGGAGATGAGCGGTTAAGTGCTCCGTTCGGGCCGCCGACGGTGCGCCACCGCCGTAGCACCACCACTGAAAAAGCTAGATCGATGAACAGTGTAGTGGGGTGTTTTTGTCTATTTTGGGTGTCTCTCTTTTTAATCGTATGCATTATTTAGAGAGAGAAAGGGAGATGAGAAATTGAAGGAGATTGTCGGTTCAGGCAGCCGCAGGCGCGCAACCTTCGTAGCACCTCCACCTCCGGTTTCGTTTTGCCCCCCATGTGACTTTAAATAGGAAGATTTGGGGGTCAAACCTCGAGGAATGGTTCACTGTGGTAGGAATCACCGTCACTGGCGACGCCGGCATAGTCACTGCCACCACGGTCGTAGGTCAACCCCGCCACCATCGTGCCGCCACCGCTAGGCCGCAACCGTTGCAACAAAGTTGTCAACCTTTGTTGATGCAACAACCGTAGCCAGTTCTCGTCGCCACTGCTGGTGAAGCCCAAAAGGATTAGCCATGATAGCGGTGACTTTGCACTCCGTAAGGTGCCCCTTTCCCGATATACAACATGCCACAACCCTTTCTTGATTATTGTTTGTCATGATGGTTGGGTTTTTGATGTAATCATGGTTCAGATTATATTCGGGTTAGTGGGGGCGACCACGACGGAAATCGAAGGGGGGGGGGGGGTCTACGATGGTGGTGGTCTTGCTGGTGGCTGTTGTTGATGTTACCGTTGTTTACAGCGGTGGTGTAGATGCCGGTGGTCCGGCCTCCTCTTTTGCTCCTGATGTTTTCAAAAACCGATGGATATCATGTTTTGCTTTGGTCGTTTGTTTGATGTAATTTGCCCTTGGTTCAATGTTGCCTTCGATTCGTATTTCAAATGGGTTGTGATGAGTTTATGGGTTCAAATAAGAATTAATTGACGACATTTATTAGTCGTCGGAGGGTTGGAGGATGGCAAGTTGTTGCTTGCAACCCGCCCTCCAGCCTTGGTGTATTCACCGCCGTAGACACTCTGAACCCAATATTAGAATGGAAACATCTTTGAACTCCACCGTGAAGCGCGGGTCGAAAAACAACCTAAGGCGGATCTGCGGAAAAGTCGGAAACTAAATTCGCGCAACGCGCGTACTGGTCACACACTAGTTGCATTTAAAATTTAGTTAATTACACACGTACTTCTATATTGAGACATAAATGTTACATATGAAATACATTCAGTACAAAAAATGAGGTGACTAACATACATGTAGATTTTTTACGTATTTTGTTGTATATTTGACAAAGATTATTTGTAATCATCATGTGTCATGTAAGATTGATATCAGTTATTTTTAAAAAGTAAATGTGTTCATAGTGTTGTTCAAGTAAACGTAGACAAAAATTAAAGAAAAATAGTTTGTTATAATATATCAAAAATGTGTTTTATACATTACAATGTAACATTTATTTTTTAACAGCAAGAATTTTATATAGAAGAGATCGAATAGATAAATTTAAGCGAACTAAATAAAAAAACAAGAGTTACATATACAATATGGAATTGCATAAGAATGTGTAAAAAATAGCAATTTAAACTTATTAAATGTAAAGATCATACCCCACCTCAAAGCACGAATTCCCCACTAATGAACAATAAAATTCAGTAATAAAAAACTAAAGTAACCGTAAAAAGTAGTAAATTCCTCATATTCATACTCTTTTTCCTCATCTTCAATTTCTTGTTCTTTTTCGTTTTCATCAAACGAGTTAGCCACGTCACAATATTGTGCGGGTTGGGTTGGGTCACAAAAAGGTTGGTTGGTAGTGGCGGTTCGCTAATATGTAGAAGGATCGAAGTTGGGTTGATCGGGGTGGAAGACGCAATCGACACAGTGCGATTTGAGTATACGACGATGTTGCAGCTCGAGTTCTTCATCAGGTATTGGAAGATGAGGTTGAACCCAAATGAGAGTACCAGCATTGCTTGCGTATAGACTATAGTGATCAGTTAAAAAAGAAAAAAATTCTAAAGATAGTTTATTATTGATTGTAGAAAATGTATAACATTTTACTTATAAATTATACATGACAAAATCCTAATAACATTCTTTTATCCATTTCACTTTTTCCTATTTTCATCAGATTGATTTAGTAAAATGTTATTGAAAATTTGTAAACCTAGCATTTCCATTAAAATTATAAATTTTGATGTATTATCTTTTCCGTTACATTTTACTCCAAAAACTTATCTTGTAAGGAACGGATCTGAATTCATTTTTAATGATTTTGTTTATTGATATCATGATATATACGATTCTTCTTTTATATTTTAATCTTTTATCCGCATTAGTTTAGCATCTCATGGTTACCAAACACGTAATTAATTTATTTTAAGCAAAACATCATTCAGATTTCAGACATCATCGCAGAATTACTGACTAGCCTTTTAAATAGTTTGATTCATTTCATTATAAACTAGATTTTCTACCCGCCGAACGTTGCCGTGACACCGTTGTACGCGACGTGATAAATTATGGATTATAATTGACTTGAATCGTTTCCGAATTAAGTTTGCAGCGGAACGTAGAATTAGTATAATTTCACCGTCGAAAAAATGAATTATATTTGACACCTCTCGTTTCCAAACAAAATTACTACATTTGAGTAACTCGCATTTATACCAATCGAATAAAAACATATTATATTTGACCCGACTCGTTTCCAAACAAAATTTACGTTGAAAAGTAGACTAACTCAAAACGCACATAAAAATAAACAGTAAATGTTTTATATTTAATTTGGTTTGTTTCCAGATAAAATTTACATCTGAGCATAGATGAACTCAAATATATAATGAAATTTATAACGGTACGTAAATAAAAAAAATAGTTTAAGTAAAAGTATACAAGAAGTAAATCAAAAACTATAGAAACGCAAGGAGGTTTTATTTAATTTTTAAAAAATTTGAGGGAGTCAAAAGTATAAATTCTAAAAGTGAAGGGAGAACATGGATTTGAGCATATAGTAAAATCAAAATTAATGTGGGGCTAGCCCACTCGGTAGAGGTTTTGTCTTTTAAAAGGGATGTTCTGAGTTCAATTCAGGCTAACTTGATGTAATTTAAGAGTAGGAGTATGATAGATTTGTCGTTAGAAAAAGTAAAATCAAAATTGCCACAGTCATAATTTGATGATGGGAAGGTAGACAAGTATACATTTCTATTAGATATATAATGCATAACCTATTGTATTGTACTATAGGCTTGAGCAATAGTACATCACTGTAGATCTAGTTGTAATTTGTTATAGTATATAATTTTCACTTTATGAAATATAGTTATATTTAAATAATTTTATTAATTTTTTTAATCTTCTAAGTTCTCGAGTCAAATGATAAACCAAATGTATATTTATTATAAGTTTAATTTAATTCAAGTCTCAACGGGTTGAGGGAGTCGATACAGTATAGCAAGGTCAAGAATGGATATGTTGAGATATTGCTATATTGACATGTATCATAATATTGTTAGGATGAAGATATGATGTCCAATGAGATGTTATCTTGATCGATTACTGAAATAAAGAAGGAATTCCATCATGCTGGAGGGAGGCTCAAGATGAAGGGAGATATGGCAATGCGGGACGAGCAGGAACACAACCTCTTAGCTTTGTACTATCCGAAATCTTCAGATGAAATAGGACGATAAGTCATGACACCATGCACCCTAAGAACGAAATAATGACAATAAATTAAATAATAGCTTCTAACTTAGAAATTAATATAAAATAGCTAGGATTTATAAATTAGTTTAATCATAATATTTAACCGGATCATTACTAAGTCTAATTCTTAACCACTATTAGAAAACTGAACATTTATGATATATAAGAAAAATCATAAATTTAAAGCCCTTTTTCGATAGAAATTAAAGAGGTTGTAAAAATAGCAACCAAAGCTGAAACCATCGTAAAACAGTAGCAAATTTTGCAACCATTTAGATTTAGTGACATTAAAGGTAGCAACATAAAAATGTATTTAAATTGCATTATAACTCTTGATTGTAGAATGGTCACAAAAATAAACAACAAATAATAAGACATATATATAACTTGTAATCTACCAATAAAAAAGTGCTTTAAAAATATGAAAAATAAATAAACAAAATTAGAGTAAACTTAGTTTTTTTAGAATCTTTATTTTACTCCTTGTGTATGTAATATGCCATAGTTAACTCCACATCACTGATATCGTTTGTTTTTTCTGTTAAAAGTAAAATCATTTTAGTAATGCCATATATATAAAAGTTAATTGTGTAATATACTCAAATTAATAAGCTATATGTGTAACATCCCTCCTCTACTTCTCTCCTTACACACACATCGATTCACATCGCTAGTATAGAGGGTTAATGGTGGGAGGAGCAAACAAAAGATTTGATTTGGGGTTTCTATTTTTGATCTATGGCAAGTCGATTTAAGGATGAAGATGACGATTGTAAAAGATGAAGATGTTGAATATTACGGTGGTGAAAGAGGTTTGTTGGGTGGACGGTGGTGGCGGACAATGGGAACAGGTAGGGTTTTAATCATTATAATTAAATGTTTTAAGCGATTACGTAATTGGTCTTTCAAAATAATACACAAGTTAATAAATTACATAGTTAGAACTTATCAGTTGTTGGAAATTTATTGATACTATTAATATGTTTATTAATATTTAGTCAATAAGTTAATGTGTTGAATAAAAATTAGTGTGTTGAATGACATTAGAAATTAATAGTGTGGGAAATTATTCTACATTGGAGGAAAGAAAGAATATACAATATAAAATGGTTTATATTTTATAAACTCTTGACTATATTGTTTACTAAGATTTCAAACTAAGTGGATTCGCGAAGGGTGCGAAGCACCCTTAACTCGCACTCGCACACGTGCGTGCGGCGTGGGCATGTGGGCACAATGTGGCGCTTTGATAGCACTTCGCACACTCGCATCGCCGAGAGCCACCTTAGTATTTTTGAAGGTTGGTTCGAGGGTCTCGTCAGGTGCGACTGACTTTGGTGCGTGGTCAGAACTGTGACTCATAACAGTTTTCGTTACTAGTTGACCGAAACTGACGATTGTTAATGACGAATTAGATGAGCGGTTACGATTTTGGATAAATGACTGAGTGATGGTTGAGTGGCTGTTACAGTTCAAATTCCACTATAAATACTGAGGGTGCCTCAAAAGGAAGATACACCAACATAACTTGAAACCTGCAGCAAAACAGGTTCTCTAATCATCCTTCATCTCTCTTGTTTCTCTTCTACAAACAAGTTCGAGTTCTAGATCAAAATCTCAACAATACAAACTGCTTCGGCTGTTGTACCCTGGGAAACAAAACGAGTTCTCCTGGGAGGCTCGGAATTTGTTTTAAGGGCCCCGTGTTAAACACGATCCTCAGCCTTTATATTTTTGTTCATCTATTTCTGTTAATTTACAATTGTAAAAGAGATTTGTAATAGTTTATTATGTTCATTTGTATTGAGTATATTAATAAAAATTATTTGAGTTTAAATTTTATATAAACAGTTCCTAAATCAGTAACTTGACTAAAATACTTTTGTATTTAAGTACAGCAAATTAACGGTGTGAGTGACTTGAAGTATAAAAACAAATTAGAAATCATGGGGAGGGAAAATGTGATGTTATTTGGACCAAATCATATGAAGAAAAAACAAAGTTGCTCTAAATATTAAAGTAAATTTCAATTGCAAAATGATTGTAAGAAAACAACTGCTAAAAACAGTCTATATGGAAAAAATGAAGAGTAAATAAAATAAATACAAATATAAATTAACTGTTGCAAGAGAACGACTGAAAATTAGTAATAAAAATGTAAAAAATGAATAAGTTAAATAAAGCTCAATTGCATAACAATAGTAAAATTTCGATCACAAAACGATAGAAAAATATAAAAAATAAATAATTTAAAGATAAAAATTAATTTCAGTAGCGAATATCACCTAAAGCAAAAAAAAAAAAAAGGATAAGGATGAACACTGAATAAATATCCAAGTAATCGAATTAACTAATACAAGTATACAACTGAGCCAAAAAAAAAAAAAAAAAATGATTGCTAAAATTTAGTAGATAGAGATGTGGAATGTGAGATTTAAAACCGAAGTTAGATAACACAATTTTATCATATCTCTATACTAATAATCTCTATACTAATAAATAAAAATAAATCCAAACACTTGTCACCATTTTAGTCCATCTGATAACTGGTTTTCCCGCTTCTCTTTCCTCTTAATTGTGAATGCTATAATAGTTATTTATTTATTAACTAGGTTATAGACTCGTGCATTACACGGGTTGTATAACAAAATCTCATATTACCACTATCATAAATAAAGTTGTAGAAAGAGAAAACATTGTACAAAATTAACATAAATGAATGATGTTTATTGTGTACAAGAATTAATGATAAAACTACAATAAATCTGGAAATACTTTATACACAACATTTGTTGTTTTATTCATAATTTTACTGTCTTTATCAAGTATCAAGATTTTGAATTCATCTCTTCTTTTAACTATGGATAACGTAACAAAAAGTTGACCATGTGTAAACACCGGTTACTTTATATATAAACCAACCATACAAAGCGACGAGAACATAAATATAATATGAAGCACCCAACCACAAAACTAAGTTGAAGAAACCATTTTAATGAAGGTATAGCATGTCACGGCAAAATAGATACCTTCCTCTCAAGAAATATAGTACACATCTGCAGGATCGGGTTTTGTCACTTAACACTTGTAATTCTCTCAAACTCACTTATAATATCACTCAAACAAGATGAAGCAATGCCTTTAACAAGAGTTGATAATAATATAATAAGTAATCAAAGCAACAAGCAGGAGTATTTTCAGTGTACTTGTATATATTACTTCTCAACTCAAGATTACAAGACACTTACAAGCATAGAACATGAGTTGCAATGAGAAACTATATATACTAGATCCTACAGCCGGTTATACTTGATACCAGCTGGAAACCTACAACTAAAGCATATACTACAATGCTATAGTTAAGGTATCTTAGATAAAGTATTATCTAAGATATGGTAGTCATGACATGTTCATGACTTACCTTTTGTCACCAACTAAATATGGCAACTGTACTTAACATAAAAAGGTAAACAGTAGATTAAAGTATGGTCAACTACATGGCTTTTGAGAAAACGCCATGCAGTATCGCAGAGATTTGCAGCGGACTGTCAGACAGACCATACTTATGTCTACTGGATAATAGAAGTGTCTTCCGAAGGTTAACTGGCTTCGGAAGAACAAGTTCTTCCGAAGCCACTTATACTTCGGAAGATGCTTCTATGCTTCCGAGGCTTTAATGACTTCTTTATACTTTGGAAGTTGACTTCAGAATTTTGTCTTCAAGTCTTGATTCTTCGGAAGTAGCTTCTTTACCTTCGGAAGTTGGAGTTCTCCTTCGGAAGTGTATTTTACACTTAAACTTCGGAAGAGCTCCTTCTTCCTTCGGAAGTCCCACACTTGGCTTCGGAAGTCCTTTGTATGTTGTACTCAAAATCTTCTAAGTGATATGGTTTTGGTTGCAACAGCCTCTCTTGATCCAACAAACTCCCCCTAGGCTGATGCTACCAAAACTTCACTTATCTCTACTTCTCAAAGTTTTCAGCACCAGGGACAAAAGATATTTGTCTGTCTCTCTGTTCTTCCCGGAAGTGGTGCTGAGAAGCTTGTACAAGTCATTCGTGGATAGGAGATCCAGTCTATCACTTTGAATGACATGCACCCTTTGTTGTGACCCCCTGAAGAGAGTTAGTTGACGGGAGTTGTAGTCATATTCCCATCTAACTATGGACTCAAGTTCAGGACCTTCAACCATTTGAAGAAAGGCTTTGCCTTTGGTTGCTGATCCTTTCCTTTCCTCCTCCTCTCTCAGTTTTGACTCCTCTTCGACCTTGCTTCTGGCAGTGAGCTCGGCCATGTGAAGGCTGCCAAGATGATTTCTGATGTGGGCAGCTACATCGGAGTTTGAGGGGTTGGAGAATGGTTTCTCTGCTAACTCAGCAATATCAAATCTGCTTAAGTGTAGCAGAGATGAGGCATTCAGCCTGTTAATCTCACCATTCTCTCTCTCAACAACAAAGTTGTGAGAAGAGTCTTCGAACCTCCACTGGACTATCTTCTTTCTGGGTACAAGAGGTTGTCTTGGTACCCTATCTCCTTTCTTTGTGTCCAGCAGAGTCACCAGCCTTCTCCTCAGCTTCTTTTCTTCCTCATTCAATGTATCTGAATTGAGGCCAAGGAGTCTTGCGGCTTGGTCCAAAGTTCCTCTTGGCAGATCAAGAAACTCATCTCTAGTGAGGGAACTTGAGGATCCATCAACATAAGTCAGGTTGACTGTATCCTCCTCACATGAGATGTCGCTCAGAGTAGTGCAGTTGATGAGCTTGGTTTTGATCGCCTTGAATTCCTCCATAGAGAGATGTTTGGAAGGCTGAGGGGATGGTTTGATTGGTTGTTGGGTAGGTTTAGGAGTTTGGGTTCTGGGTAAGGTTTTAGGTTGGATGATGGGTAGTTTAGGTGGTTGAGGTGAGGGAGTTGGTAGTTGTGATGGTGTAGGTTCAGGGGTGAAAGGTTCAGGTTCAGTTTTGATTGGGAAGGGAAAGGGTATTGGTTCAGGTTGATGTTGGGTTTGGATATTGGGCTGAGGGGTGGCTTTGAAGGTCATCCCATGTCCCCTTCTATACATCTCCTTTCTTCTCCCAGCACGAATGTCAGCCTTGATGTCACTGACATGTCGTTGGAGAGTCTTTTCAGACATTGGACCCACTTGCCTGCTAGAAAGCCATGAGCTTTAAGATAGTTCTTCATCCAAGCTTTCTCACCTATCTTCTTGGCGGCAGACAGTCCAGCCTCTTCTTCTTTCTTCTTCTTCTCTACCAGCTTCTCCCTTGCAGCTCTCTTTCTCTCCTTCTCCATTTGATCTTGCTCTTTGTTAAAGAGCCATAAGATCGTGTCACTATTGTGTGGAGACAACTCCTCTTGAGAGAATCCTCTGGAGAGTAGGAAAGTGATCCTTTCTCTCCTGAGCTGCAGATCAGCTTCTCTTTCTTTTCTCAGCCTTTCTTCTTCCAAGGCCAACCTTGCAGCTTCTTCTTTTTGCTGTCTTTGCAGCAAGGTTGCCTTTTCAAGCTCTATCAGCTCCTCTAATGGTAGCAGGAGTACATCTTCCGAAGCAGCCCCTAGACTGACAAGTCTATCAATTACCTCCACCCTTCTTCTATTGTTGATTGCCTCTTGGTTGGCTGCAGCTGCTTTTGAACTTGCAGCTAACAGTTTCCCAGTTGGCAGTCTTCCTTTCCTTTTAAGTTTCTCCAACCTTTCTTCTTCCTGAAGCTCTTCCGAAGTCATCTTCCTTTTGCCTTTAATGTCTTCGGAAGTGCTAGACTTTGGTGGTTCTTGGGTAGAAGATTCAGGTTGGATGGTGGAGGTAGGAGCTGAGGTCAATGCAGATGTAATAGCTAGTGGTTGGCTGAGAAAGTCCTCCCTATTAACCTCAGATGCAAGTTCCAGAATTGCATCTGTGACTATTAGATCATCGGAAAGAGAAAACAGTCCTTCCGCAGCAGCAATTTCAGCTTCGGAAGTTTGAGTTGGTTCTTTCGAGGCTTCGAATTGTGCTTCGGAAGCCTGTGAAAACACACCTTCTGTCCCACTGTTTCAGTTGCTGGGCCATCAGTCCTAGTTTCCCCTTCGAAATCAATCTCAGGTTCCACTTGGGCCTTAGGTTGACCAACTTCCTCAACAGTGGTAGGAGGTGCATTCAACCTCTGAAGCTCTTGAGCTCCAAAGTAAATCACAGACATATCTGGACTGGGTTGATCAATTAGGGACTCTAAAAGGAACTTGTTGAAGATCCTATTTAGATCCTGAAGCATCCTTTGATCCACTTGAAACACAACTGGAGGAGGCTCAGGGAAGATGGCAGCTTGTTGTCTTGAGCTCAAAGAAGTGAGAGCTTGACTGATGGAATCCTGTCTTTGGCTTTGTTCCTCAACATTCTCCCCCTTTTTGGTAGCATCATCTTGAGAGGTAGATGAGCTAGAGGAAGAGGTCAAGGAGACTTGAACTGGTACATGCCTAACAGATCTCTCAATCTGTTTCTCAGCTAGTTGGACCTTGAGATTTCAATCTCAAGTTGCTGAGTGGCAGACCTATCCTCTAAAGTCTTAACCTTTGATTCAAGGTTTGAGACTTTAGAAAGTAGGTCTCTTATTGTGAGTTGCATTCTTCCCTCATCTTCTTTTGAAGAATCACGGGGAGATGAGGTAACATACCTAGTATGTTCATCCTCACCACCAGATGTGGTTTCTTGGCACCCTGGTTTCCCTTGCACAATGATGTCTCTTTCAGAGGCATCATAGGGCATGGTTGCCGTAGATTCAGTCTGACTATCGTTACCACTGTCCTGAGGATCCAATGAGGCTCCTTCAGTAGTGGCAGCTGAATCTACATGAGTCCCCTCCACATCAGTGGGACTCACCTCAGTAGGGCTTTGCTGGTGTGGGCTAGAGACAAGAGGTTTCTCTAGGCTCTGTTGATCCTTAATGGGGTGTTGTGGATCAACTTCATCGCCTTTGAGAGACATAGTCTCTTCACCAGCTCCGGTCAATAGGTCAGTAAAAGAAAAGGAATGAAGACCTAAGGACCCGGGACTTTGATCAATGTCAAAAGGCATTGAGCTGTCCCTTGGTGGCTGCTCAGGGGAGTATAGAGACTCACCCTGAGGGCTATCAGCTGGGATTATGGGCTCATGGGTCTGAGACTGAGGAGACTCAAGACCCATATTGAGGTCAATAGTGAAGGATTGGTGGACCTCTGGCTGAGTGGGAGCCCCTTGTTCCACTCTAGCCTTTTTGGTTTGAAGAGGAGGGGCTTGTTCAATCAGAGTAGATTGAACAAGGGTTCGTTTGGTACGTCTCTGGTAGGTGACAGTGATTGGAGGAGAAGGTAGATTTGGAATGGTGAGGGTAGTTGCTGGTGTGGGTTCATCACCTGTGGGGTTAACAGGGATGTCACCAGGAGCCATTGGCTCAATCATACCTGGAAGTAGTGCGGTATCCCTTCCAGTGTAGTTGGTAGACACTCTCTTCAAGACTTTGAAGATGGTCGGCCTCATTTGGGGAGCAGACAGAGCAGCTGCACAGACAAGCTTACCCTGATCTAGCTCGCAGTTGATTATGTGCTGTAGAAATCTGGGATACATAAAGAATGTGTCCCTTTGCAGATTTCCCATGAGGTTAGTCAGCACAAACCTTGAGTAGTTGAAGCGCAGGCCTTGTACCAACCCATGAACTAGACACCCGAGTTCATAGGGAATTTGATCCCATCCCCCGGATTTGTTAGATAGGCAGTGAAGAACCACATGTAGCAGGAACTTCCACTTGTAGGAGAAGTTGAATTTGTAGACTGTAGACCTGCTTACATCTCCACCGTATCCCATTTGGAGATAAGAGTTATCTAACTCAGATTTGGGGAATTCCGTCGGTGCGCCTTCATCATGGAGCTCAAGATGCTCCCTGATGATTTGTTCAGTAATGACCAACTCTTGGCCACAAACACTTGACCTGATAGCACGAACCCCATTTAGGGTTTCAATCCGACCATTTGCCCAAAATTCGGACATTTGGTTGGAGTAAATGGTAGGGTTTACGGTCAGTGCTGTGTAGTATGAAGATTGGGCTAAGAAAGAGATAATATCAGAGAAGTCAGCATCCCTTGAAGAGTCAAGGAGTGCGACCTGGTTGTGCTGAGGGTTTAGAGCCATTTGAGAAAGATAGCAGAGGAAAAGTTCTTGAGAGAGAGGTAAATTGGAGAAGAAGAAAGCTTTTAGGGCAGTGAATTTGGTAAAAAGAGTGTAAGTGATTAACCGGAAGTATTTAAATGGGTGAAATGGCGGTTTAAAGGGTGGTTTGGATAAGATGATGTGAGGGTTCAGAGGATGATGTGACAGGGGCGGTAAGGTTAAGCCATTTAAATAATCCGACATCATTAACAAAATCTTTACTTTTTACAGAGTGGGGCCCAAAAGATTTCCGTTACACAGTAAAATCTTTCTTCCGAGTATAAGGTATTTCCGAAGGTAAAGTTCTTCCGAAGGCAAATGTACTTCCGAAGGTACATGTTGCTTTCAAGTGGAGAGTATTAAGTGCTTCGGAAGTAGATCTGAGATAACCTCAATCGCTTCTTCCGAGACTTAGTACACTTCCGAGAAGAAAATTATCCTATGAGAAATTTGCTTCGGAAGTTATACTAGATATCTTCCGAAGGCAAGTTTCTCTTCGGAAGAACTTATACTTAGTTAAATAAGAAAGGATCTTTTGTAACAGGGCTTAGATTGTATTGACATAAGACTTTACATATTGAAAAGGTTTTCAATTGAGATTAACTAGTCAATGTTTATCATCCCAATAGCTGTAATGAGATATTTAAATCTTTGTTCATCAAATGCTTTGGTGAACAAATCAGCATATTGTTCATTTGAATCAACTTTGATTAGTTTGATAAGATTTTTCTCATGAATATCTCTAATGAAATGATACCTGATGTCAATATGCTTTGTCTTTGAGTGCTTTACTGGATTTTCAGTGATGGATATAGCACTGTTGTTGTCAATGTGGATAGGAGTGCTCATGAAGTTGAATCCATAGTCAATCATCTGGTTTTGAATCCACAGCAGCTGAGCACAGCAACTTGCAGCAGCAATGTATTCAGCTTCAGCAGTTGATGTAGAGACACAGGATTGCTTTTTGCATTGCCATGAGATGATCCTTCCACCAAGAAATTGACATCCACCTGATGTTGATTTCTTGTTGATGTTGCAGCCACCATAATCACTATCAGAGTAACCATAGAGATTAAAATCACTATTTCTTGGATACCAGAGACCTAACTTAGGTGCTCCTTTGAGGTATCTGAGGATTCTCTTGACAGCAATTAGGTGAGACACCTTTGGAGCAGCCTGATATCTTGCACAAATGCAGGTTGCAAACATGATATCAGGTCTACTTGCTGTGAGATACATCAGAGAACCAATGATTGCTCTATACTGATGTTGATCAGTATCCTCCCCCTCAGAATCAGGGCATAAATCATGGTTTCTGGGTATGGGTGTCTTTGCTGCTTTACAATCCTTCATATCAAATCTCTCTAAGATATCATTGACATACTTAGATTGATTGATGAAAAACCCTTCCTTCAGTTGCTTTACCTGAATTCCAAGGAAAAAGTCCATTTTTCCCATAGAACTCATTTCGAACTTCTTCTTCATAATGCTCTCAAAGTCTTTGCACATTTGGTCATTTGAAGAACCAAATATGATGTCATCGACATAGACTTGAACTAGCAAAATGTCTTTCCCAGACTTTCTGATGAAGAGAGTCTTGTCAATGGTTCCTCTAGTATAGCCATTCTTCAGAAGAAATTGAGACAATGTCTCATACCACAGCCTAGGTGCTTGGTGCAGCCCATATAGAGCTTTATCCAACTTGCACACATAGTTTGGATGCTGTGGGTCTTCAAATCCTGGAGGCTGGCATACATAGACTTCCCTATCTATATCCCCATATAGAAAGGCACACTTGACATCAAGCTGGTAGACAGTGAAATTCTTGGATGCAGCATAAGCAAGGAAGATCCTAACTGCCTCAAGTCTTGCAACAGGTGCAAAGACATCAGTATAATCAATTCCTTCCTCTTGAGTGTATCCTTGAACCACCAGTCTTGCCTTGTTCTTGATAATCAAGCCTCTGTCATCTCTTTTGTTTCTGAAAACCCACTTGGTGCCTATAGGTACTTGACCAGATGGTAGCGGACATAGGTTCCAAACCTTTTGTCTTTTGAATTGAAGCAGCTCCTCTTGCATTGATTCAACCCAGCTACTATCCTTCAAGGCATCTTCCACCTTCTTGGGTTCCATTTGGGATAAGAAGCATGAGTACAAGCAGACATTCCCATTGTGAGTTTGTCCCCTTGTTCTCACACCCTCAGAGACTTCCCCTATGATGTTTTCAGCTGGATGAGTATTGTGAATTCTGAGTCTTGGAATCACCTCCAGTTGCAAAGATAGGTCCAAGTTGGACATATTTTGCTCTGGAGCTTGAATACTTGGTCCAGCTGTTGTTTCAATCTCATTCAATGAGGACTGATTGAATGAAAGAGAAACATCATCATTTCTTTGCTGTGAAGCATCATTAACAGTTGCCTGTTCCTTCAAAATGCTGCTTCCATCAGCTTGGTGTTGTGTAGGATCACCTGAGGAGACTTGAAGATCATCAGGTGAATCCCTTGTTGAAGTTCCACTATTTCTTGAAATGGTTATACTGTCAGATCTTTCAATAGTGGGAACTTGATTTGTTGTTCTTGGAGAACTTGGAGCAGGTCTGGGAAGCTCAAACAGTTGATCTTCATCAGAATTGCCTTGAGCACCTGTTCCAGCTGAAACATTCTCACAAGATGGTTTAGAATAGTTTGGAAACAATTCTAAATCAAAAATATGATCAGGGCCATTCCCCCTAACACAAGGAGTGTGCTCATTAACTACAATGTTGGAGGATTCCTCAAATTGTTGGTTTTTAATATTATAAACCCTGTAAGCTTTAGAAAGGGAGGAATATCCAACAAAGATAGCATCATCTGACTTTTCAGCAAATTTTGCCAAATTGTCTTTTGTGTTAAGTATGGTACACCTGCTGCCAAAGGACCTTAGAAAGCCAATGAACGGTGGCCTCTTGTTCCATAGCTCATAAGGGGTCTTTCCATGTGGCTTTACTACAAGAACTCTGTTCTGCACATAGCATGCAGTGCTGACTGCCTCTGCCCAGAATGTTAGAGGCAGCTTTGAATCAGCTAACATAGTCCGAGCAGCCTCAATAAGTGTCCTATTTCTCCTCTCAGCAACACCATTTTGTTGAGGAGTTCTAGGAGCACTGTATTGTCTGGCAATCCCTTTTGAGTTACAGAATGAGTCAAGAACAAAGTTCTTAAACTCAGTCCCTTGATCACTTCTAATTATTTTAACCTTGTGATCAACTTGATTTTCTATTTTAAGAATAAAAGATTTTAAAGTTTCAGCAGTTTCATCTTTAGTTCTTAAAAAGAATACCCATGTAAATCTAGTAAAATCATCAACTATCACAAGGCAATATGATTTCCTTCCAATGCTCATTATACTTGTGGGACCAAATAGATCCATGTGCAATAAGTGTAATGGAGTAGTGATAGAGTTAACAACTTTGGATTTATGAGAAGACCTGTGTTGTTTCCCTTTCAGGCAAGCAACACAGTTATCTTTGCAGAAAAATTCCTTTTTAGGCAAACCATGTACCAAGTTATTTTTAGCCAATTTATTCATTGTCTTAAAATTGACATGACACATTCGTTTATGCCATAGTGTTGACTCATCACTATCAGCTTTGGAAAGAAAGCATGATACTTCTCCCATTGGGGAAGCATTGTTCATATCAAGCTTGTACATATCCCCTCTCCTGGGAGATCTAAGAAGCACCAATCCTGAGGAATTGTCATCCCAGGTTTGAGGATGATGCACTCATGTTCTGTGAAAAGCATTTGATGCTTTTGATCACAAAACTGAGAAACACTTAACAGGTTGTGTTCAAGCTGTTTGACAAAATTAACTTTGTCAACTTTTAACTTTCCGTTGGATATACTTCCTCTGCCAGAAATATATCCTCCGGCCTCACCTCCAAACTGGACAGGACCTCCATCATAATGTTGAAATTGTTGAAGGAGAGATCTGTTCCCTGTCATGTGCCTGGAGCATCCACTATCTACAATCCAAATGTTGTTATTCTTGTCATATGGATGTCCCTGCACATAAGGTGAGATTATTAGTTTTGATTGGAAACCCAAGCCTTATTGGTCTTGGGTTCTTCCAATGAAAGTGACATGATTGAACCAAAATTTATGCATGGGGGTTCAATGGATGTCTTTGAAGAAGAGGTTTGGGCTACAGCATCTTCCTTGATCTTCCATTCCATCCCTTGGTTGATCATAGAAGATGAGCTTGATGAAGCTTTTGTAGCTTGGCATTCTTCCGAAGCTTCTTTCTTTTCGGAAGAGACCTTCACCACCTTTTCTTCCGAAGCAGTCTTCTTCTGGGATGGTTTCAAGGGGACTCTTTTGTGAGCCTTTGCAGCTTTCACTTCCGAAGCCTTTTTCCTCTCGGAAGAAGAGTTTTCTTCCGAGACAAGCCTTGCTTCGGAAACAAGCTTTCCCTTTTTCAACACTTGAACCATTTGATATGGTCCAAATATGAAACCTTCCCTGACTCCTTCGCTTTTAACATTATTTGCATAATGTGTGCTAGCAGGATTGTAGTAACAATCTTTAGCCATGTGATTTTGCAGACCACACATTATGCATGCAATGTTAATTTTCTGGGAATTGGAGGGTTGCTGTTTCTTGTTCTTTTTCTCCTCATCAGCAACCTTTCCCTTTAACTTCTGATCCTTTGGTAGGATAGGAGTACTGGTACTATACTCCTTTCCTGAATCAGAAGGTCCAACCACCTGGAATCCTGCTGATATGAATACACCCTTTTGCTTTGGGTCTATCTTCAGCTTGGATTCAGCCACCTTCTTGGCAGTTTTTCTGGCTGCTTTAGCCCTGCTTCTTCTGGCTTTGGTGGTCAGGGTTTGATCATCATTGGTCTGGGAGGGCTCAATTACCTGTTCCTTCCCTGTGATGGTCATGGTTTCCACAGTTGCATCACTCTTTGACTCTTTACAAGGTGGGTCAACAGATGGAACCTCTTGCTCTTCAGTACCACATCTTGGTTGTCTAACAGACTCATAAGAGTGTGGTGGAGCAATTTCATTGGTTCCCAACCCACTTTTGTTTTGATAGCAAAGTTTGGAGTGAGAGGATGATGCAAGTATGGCTTGGAAGTTTTGCTCAGCAATAGCATACTTCCTGGCTTGAGCCTCAACTGTGACAAGCTGGGCTTGAGCCTCAGTTAATTTGGATAATAAATCCTTGATTTGAGTCTTGTAGTTGGTGTGTTCATGTTTTAAAAGAGATACAGTTTTCTCTAACTCCTCAATTTTCTTTTGGTAGTCAGATTCAGCTCTTTTAAAGTCAGATTTTAGCACATTTAAAGACTCAATATCGGATTTAATTCCATATTGTAGTCCTGGTACAACTTAACCTTAGCAATACAAGCAGGGGTACAGAGATGTTCATATACCTTATTTTCATCTGTTCCTGCCATGAGTGCTTGAGCAGGAGTCACATCTTGAACCATAAAGCTCCAGTCAACTTCTTGAGCCATAGCTGCAGTTTCAGTTGACTTCCCATTGGGCTTTGGTGTAGAAGGATGTGTGGAGGCCTGTGAGGTTCCCGGGTTGGACTTGGGAGCCTTGCATTCCCTTGCAAAATGGCCAAGCTGGTTACAGTTGTAACACTTAGCCTTACTCTTGTCAAACCCAAACTTGCTAGTGATTGGGTTTTGAGGGAATTGCCTTCCAGTTCTCTTAAAGAACTTCTTCGCTCTGTAGGTAAGGAGAGCCATTTGCTGGACAATGTCCACATACTCTATGTCATCTGGACTGAAGCACTCAAGATCATCAAAGCAAAACTGATGATCATTGGAGTGTCCACTCCCTGAGACAAACGCACAGCCCTCCTGAAAGGAGCTTTGCTGAGCTTGATGAGACCTTGGAGTCTCGGGAATATGATATAAGGCCCAGATGAACAAGATGGCTGCTGGGTGTATGACAGGTACTGCTGAGACTGGGAGATACCTGAGCCTTCAGCAACCATTAAAGCGTTGCTAGCAGGAAGGTTCAAGGGTCTGCTTGCTTAGTGACCCTTCTTACTTTCCATTTCCAAACGGTATCCATCAAGGATCCCATAAAGTTCGGTCATGGTGAGAGTGTTTAAATTCTCTGTTCTCTTAATGGAGACACAGTAGAAAGTCCACTCATTGGGTAGAGCACTCATGAACTTTCTGGTAAGGTCTCTAAGTTCTTGAGTGATTCCCACAGATTGGAGGGAGGAGATAAGATCCATATACCTGAAATATTGCTGGCTAAAGGTTTCTCCAGCAACATAGGTGAAGTTCTCAAACTGCTGCTTCAGTGAGTCCTTCTTTGAATCATTAGAGCTCGAGTACATTTGAGCAAGTGCATCAAAGAGTTCTTTGGCTGACTTACAATGCTCAAACCCCACCATGATGGAGTTTGGGATTGCAGTCATGAGAACAGTCATAGCATTGCTGTCAATGTCAAGCTTCTTCCTGTCTTCATCGGAGTAGTCTTCAACAGCCTTCTCGATCATGGCACCGTTTCCACCAGCAACTTTTGGCTTGTACGGGCCATTAACGATGGACTGCCACATCTTGCTATCCTGGTATCTGATGAAGCCTTCCATTCTTCTGCTCCAAGACCTGAAGTTTTCGGGATCGATGATGGGAGCTTTGGTCATCGTTCCCATTTCAACTTCAGATTTGATGAGGGCCATTTTTGAGTGAGGTATAAGGAGGAGTGAAAGAACTGGTTGATTAGGATGGTAAGATCTCACAATCAAGAGCCTAAAAAGCTCTGATACCAATGCAGGATCGGGTTTTGTCACTTAACACTTGTAATTCTCTCAAACTCACTTATAATATCACTCAAACAAGATGAAGCAATGCCTTTAACAAGAGTTGATAATAATATAATAAGTAATCAAAGCAACAAGCAGGAGTATTTTCAAGGTACTTGTATATATTACTTCTCAACTCAAGATTACAAGACACTTACAAGCATAGAACATGAGTTACAATGAGAAACTATATATACTAGATCCTACAGCCGGTTATACTTGATACCAGCTGGAAACCTACAACTAAAGCATATACTACAATGCTATAGTTAAGGTATCTTAGATAAAGTATTATCTAAGATATGGTAGTCATGACATGTTCATGACTTACCTTTTGTCACCAACTAAATATGGCAACTGTACTTAACATAAAAAGGTAAACAGTAGATTAAAGTATGGTCAACTACATGGCTTTTGAGAAAACGCCATGCAGTATCGCAGAGATTTGCAGCGGACTGTCAGACAGACCATACTTATGTCTACTGGATAATAGAAGTGTCTTCCGAAGGTTAACTGGCTTCGGAAGAACAAGTTCTTCCGAAGCCACTTATACTTCGGAAGATGCTTCTATGCTTCCGAGGCTTTAATGACTTCTTTATACTTTGGAAGTTGACTTCAGAATTTTGTCTTCAAGTCTTGATTCTTCGGAAGTAGCTTCTTTACCTTCGGAAGTTGGAGTTCTCCTTCGGAAGTGTATTTTACACTTAAACTTCGGAAGAGCTCCTTCTTCCTTCGGAAGTCCCACACTTGGCTTCGGAAGTCCTTTGTATGTTGTACTCAAAATCTTCTAAGTGATATGGTTTTGGTTGCAACAGCCTCTCTTGATCCAACAACATCCAAGAGATTCTAAGTCGTCACGTCGACTTTGCTCTGCCAAAGAGACCAATAAAAGTGCATTAATATTTTTCTAGATCCTATATATGAAGGTGTTATCCATTTGCTTCTAGTTTTGTAAATTTGTTATATAAATCCTTAGATGAGTATTATAGCTTGCATATTCAGATCAATCTCATGCTACATGTAGACATGCAGCTTAGAAAGTTTGTTTTTGCTGACTTGACAAGTAAACCTGTAAGGAATATGACAATGGGTTATTGCATCACATGATATCTTTTAGCAAGATCAAAATTAATAATATAAACCTAGTGGATACAATAGAAAAAAAACATTATTAAAAACTTGAATAGGACATACGATGATCACGTGTGGAATAATGGGCTTATAATCACCTGATTTGCTTTCTGATCAAGACCCGTGAGAAAATTATCAGGCTTGATATCATGATGCAAAAACCTTTAGAATGAACATACTTAATTCTTGTTATCTACAAAAAAGAAGATAAAAGAAAAGCCATCAATGATAATAAAAGGATGTATCAAATTCGAATATGATACCATTAGGCCAACATTAGAACTATTTTTAACTAAAATTTTCTCCCATAATAAGTAAACAAGTCCTCGAGACTTGGCCCCAACAAATCATGTACTAAAATGTTATCCTCTCCATCTATACCAGACCATTCGTTGGCAGGTATACCAACTACAAGAGAAAATAAACATTGAAATCATACATATATCATTCCTAAATAAAAGATACCACTCAAAATGAACAGAAAAAAAAAAAGTTGCGGATGTTTCTGTCTTATTGTATATCTTGGCTTCATACATATACATACTTCATTTTTGAAGAATATTGTATATCTTGGCTTCATAAAGAAGTTGAGGATGTTTCTGTCTTATTGTTCTCCTTTAGAATCAAAAACCAATATCACAAAATAAGGTTCAGAATTTATGATAAACAGAAAAAAAAAAAGTATCAATTCGGATTCTAACCCTAAAATCCCTAAACTTTCAGAAACAATTTTACATCTATTATCATCAAATTGAGTACTTGAGTAATTCAAAGTATCAAAAACCCATACAAGCCAACTACAGGTCTGCAACTAATTATTTTAGTAAAATTCACTAAAAACAATCAACTAAACACTTCAACGCAAAGAAATCAATCATAAAAAAACCTCAATTCTTTCAGATTTAATTTGAACAAAAACTAAAAATTCATAAAAACAGCAAAAACTGAAACTACTAGTAAAACCTAGATGAATTTCAATGAATGATCCACTTCCAATCTTACGACCGAGCTTGTACTTGCCGCCAACAATTTTATCCATATACGTGGATATTATTTTCAGATCAACCACAAGAGATTAACGAAAAACAAAACTGGAGTAAGTCATCTTCTTCGAAAGATTGGGGATAAAGATCAACCGTAAAGGTCAATTATCTGTTCTGAATTTAGGGTTTACACATATAATTATGTTTAAAATCTTTACCTTTAGATAAAGAAAAAGAGAAAACCTTATAGAGATTGATGAAAAATTAGCATGGAACTAATCTCTAAATCCCCAACAATAGATCAAACATCTACGCTAAAAGTCGATATACGAATTCCAATCACACCATACCTGTTGAAATCAAATAAATCCTTGTGTGATAGATCTATAAAGGATCAATAACGTTAAACTCTTGCTTCTGTATATGTAATAAAGCTGAATCATTTGTGGATGGTTTCGTAATCAACAACTTTTAAGAATCAATCTTCTTTCTCAAATGATAGATCTTGAATCGGTTTTGAAGATTTTTAATCCCCTTTAAATTCGTGATTAACAAACCTCCAAGGATATCGCTAGAAGTTTGAAAAGGAGATTTAGGGGTTTAAGGATTTGTGAAACTGAATATCAGGTCAGTGGGAGTCGGGTTATTCGACCCGCGATCAATTAGAATTTGGGCCAAAGTATGTGGGCGGGAAATTAAATGTGAGAGTGGCTGTGAAGATGACACGTGTCCTATCATGTAAAGGTTTATTAGGTTAGATAACTATCCATAATTAAAATTCAAATATGTTAACTTCAAATTTTCAAATGTGTAATACGTGAGTTTATTCAGTCGTATAATATACAATATTTAAGACTAACTTTTTATATTATATAAACTATATAATAGTAAATTTATTTAGCACGTGTATTACACGGTATTGTAACGTTGTTAATATATAAAGATGATAATGATCACGAGGAAGCCATTATGAACGCTTTTATATCGTTCTAGTTTATTGGGTTTTCCTCAAAACCATAAACGGATCCAGTGTTGGGCCAACGGGTATAGGCCCATCCCTACTCAACCAAAAACGTGCTTAATATTTTTCTTAATTATCCTATGGTAGTTTTTTTAGAGGCACTCCGGCACCCAAATAACTTTTTTTTAAGTCACTCAAGGGCCAAACCCAACAACCCAACAACCCAACTTTAAGTTATTTTCATGAAATCCACTTTCGAGCCCACTGATATATCTCATTGATCCATGGGCCATCCAAATTCAATACTCTAAAGAGATTTTTGAAGATGATCGGGTGGTCTTTATCAAGCCCACCGTAATGATGAGTTTCTTCCTGATGGTAGTTTCGGGTTACGCACTCGAGTAATAAAGATGAGCGGTTAGGCCATTGGCCTGTCAATGATCCAATTAGCCGTTCGAAAAAATAGATTGTTGAAAAAATATCCGTGCCGTGGGTTTGTTAATTGTTATTCATCAAAATCAGAGATCATTAAAAGGTTTTGACCATCAAACTCAGAGATTTTTAGTTCCCTATACAAAATCGCTATCCAATATCTTTGGTGTACGAATTTCGATAATCAAAATAACAGACTACAGGTTTGTGCTTGCGTTTGTTTTCCCCCTTTTCTGATTAGAGCGTTGTTTTTCCCTACCGTTCTTCAATTTAACGGATTATTTTGTAAATTGGTAATTAAGTTTTGGGATTCTTCAAATTTAGTTACTCTATGTTTTTTTTGTCTCAATAAAGTCATTCACAAAGTTTTTATCCTAATCAGCTCACAAAAATTTCAGTATTGTTTTAGTTAGTTCATTCATAAATTTTAAAATATTTTAAAATTTTAAATATTCAAAAAATTTGCAATATTTATTAAAATCCGAATTATTTAAAAAAAATTGCAAACTATTTTAAAATTTTAAAAATAAATATGAGTGATTTAATTGAAACACTCCTAAAGCTTTAGTGATATTATTGGAACAAATAAAATATTAATGAACTGATTAAAACAAATAAAAACATAAATAACCTAACTGAAATAATATTAAAACTTATTTATTATTCTGTAAAGTTTTCTCTTTCTCAATTTGATCGCTCTTGGCTTCAGGGTGTTTAGAAGTATGCGGCAGTAGGCTTAGGAAGTTAAGAGTTTTTGTTTTTTGTTCTATTGTATTTGCAACTTGCAAGCTAAATAGCTAATGTTTGTTTTGCATAGGATTTTTATTTAGTAGTTAATTTTGCATTCCCATTAATATGTGTTGTTAATTGATAGCTTATTTCCATCAACAATTTAACCGTCTTGATGGATGTGGTTTGTTTTTCTTATTAACGAACATATATTCTTCAAGAAAAATGAAGTTGTAATGAATCATTTCGAAAGATGAAATCCCGTTGTGAACAATTGTAAATTTGTAATATTTTATATTGCTTTATTATATTTAAAATGAAACTTATCATTTTATTCTTTATTTATTTTATTTTATAAGTTTTTTTAGCATCCACTGAATACACTTTCTAGATCCGTCACCACATAAAATTAAAAAGAAATCAGCTTAAACTGGATGCAAGTGAGTTAGGTGTGAAGTGCACACTCATTCAATAGTAACCTAATTTCTAACATTAAGAAACCCTAACGTTTCAAGGGGTAGCGACCCCTTCATGAGGTCTAAGTGGCTAAGCCTTGGCGGTTGATCTTAATGCCTACCCAACAACTAACTAACTGATCTATCAACCCTAGTATTACATGGGTACAAACTAAACATGAGTAGAAACTGATCATCACAAAACTAATGTTGAGTAGAAACTAACCCATTAAATCAATAATAACCCTAACAATTAGTAATAGCGTGCAAGCAAGAAAGCAGCAATCTATAACAACTAAGCAATCATCAACGACTGCTGCCATGTGTACCATTGTGATCAACAATAACTAATTTTCTACTGATAGAGTTTTTGTTGATGGTAACCAGATAAACTGCATACTCTATTTAACTAGCAACTAACACTCGCTTTCATAAAATATGTGCCGTCTAACCTAAACATAGTAATGGTTTACAATCTGTAGAACCCAAAATTTAGTATGTTTTTGGGCTATGTTTTCACGATAGAAAACACATACATCGGCATTGATTCTTTATCTGATTAACCATAGCATGTATCATAAATCATTTGCCATCATAAGTAGTTGAGAACAAGACCCTATGAAGTGTTATGCAACCAAAAAACCAAATAGCTTATAAGAGTTTTTGGTTGTTTAGCTTATTTCAAAAGTGAAGAAATAAAGAGTGATAAATTTGAGGAATGAAGAAAACTAGGAATTTTTATAGACTACCCACTCAGCACGAAAGGGTAGTTATGATGCCAAGCACAACGAGATTATAATATCAAGGGAAGTAAAATTTGCAGAAAATGTTTTCCCTTTTAAAAATGTAATAGTAGAGAAGGAAGAAATTTTTGTTACTCCAAAATGGTGGGACACTAAGTAGGAAACACAAGAAAAAAGAGTGGGCTAGAAAAAGAAAACACTAAACATGGGCCATATGGGCCGAGTGATGAACCCAAACAACTTTGGAGTCGAACCGCATCACTGAAATGGTAAAGGATATTGGCATTACTGAAGGTCTAATGGGCCAAGATTAAAATCTCAATTCGGATCTAGTAACTCAAGATGCCCCCCAATCCTGATGGTAGAAAATGAGTTTGTTGGTCTAGGTCTAGAGTATGTAGAATCACATCTTGAGAAAAGAAGCAAGTCTCGACCTAACCATTTATATGACTATGAAGTCTGATTACTCCCATATGTAGACCATGTGCATTATGCTTCCAATTAAGGGTTCTCAACGATATCCTTTAGCATATTTCATTTCCTATGATAAATTAAGTAATAGTCATAAAGCTTTCTTGGCGGCCATATCTTTAAACTGTGAGCCAAAATCTTTTAATTAGGTTGTACAAGACCCATAACAGATAGACGCCATGAAAAAGGAAATTTATTGGAAGGAAAACATAAAATAGATTCAAAGTGGGTGTATAAGATAAAGTATAAACAAACAATGACGTTGAAAGATACAAAGCTCTCCTCGTGGCCAAGGGTTTCACACCAATGGAGGGAATAGATTTCCATAAAAATTTCACATCGGTGGCAAAAGTAGTAACCTTTTGAAGTCCACTTGTCGTGGCTATGAAGAAAGGGTGGCATATTCATCAACTAGACGTCGACAATACCTTCTTACATAAATATACCTCTAGGGTTTGGAAAGAAGAACCACAACAAAGTTTGCAAGCGAAAGAAAAGCATTGAGAAATTGGTATACAAAATTTACCAACTCCTTGCTGGAAATTTGTTTTAAGACAACAGGAGTAGACCACTCGGTGTTCCTTTTCAAGGCCAGGATATGTTCGTTGATGCGTTGATTTATGTTCGTGGTGTCTTAATAGTCGGTAATGATCTCAATAAAATTCAAGAAATCAAGACCTGCATAGATAGGAAGTTCAGTGTCAAAGATCTTGAAGTTTTGAAATTCTTCCTTGGGATCGAGGTTGCTCGGACTAGGGATGCGCTAGTACTAAGTCAAAAAATTACATTTTAGACATTCTGCAAGATACAGGAATGACGAGATGTCGTACAAGACCATTCCCAATGGAACAAAACTTGAAGATGGACAAACATTATAACAAGCCATAGGTAGATGCAAGCCAGTACTGTAGGTTGATTGGAAGACTTCTTTATCCACAAGATACATGACCCGATGTTGCCTATGCGATGAACATGTTAAGAGAGTTTGTTGGTGACCCAAGGGAGAGTCATTTGGAAGCTGCAAACCATGTCATTCGATATCTTATGGGAACTCTAGGCAAGGGATTTACTACTAAAAGAGGGTGGAACAAATCTCACCACTTATCATGACTCGGATTGGCTTGGTTGTCCTTTTACTCGAATATCACGAATGGGTTATCTTATGCTCCTGGGAGGCGCTCCTATATCATGGAAATAAAAAAGTGGTCATTTCTTGATCATCGGCCGAAGCGAAATATCGGGCTATGGCATCAGTGGTTAGCGAAATATTATGGATGAGATGACTTTTAAAGGAACTTGGTGTTCCTCCGGATGGATTGACGCAATTGTTCTGTGACAATCAAGTAGCCCGTCATATAGCGACCCTGCATTTCATGAAAGAACCAAGCATGTCGAGATGGATTGTCATTTCGTTAGGGAATGCATTGAGTTAAAGCAGATACAACCCATGAAAATTGACACAAAGATGCAAATTGTTGATGTACTTGCTAAGCCATTAGGTATTGAGTACTTTCGCACGTTACTCAACAGGTTGAGCATAACATATACTCATGTTACAACTTGAGGGGTGAGTAAACAATATAGCATATCTTATGTTTATTCTTTCTTTTTTCTTTTGTTATTTCTGATTTGCTTATTTATTTATTTTCATAGATTTAGCCATTTGTGTAGATTTTTATTTATAAAGAGCATAATCTCTTTCTGTAAATTTGTATCTTTACCATAACAAAATTGCTAGTTATTAAGGAAATCGATAAAAACACCGACCATAGGGTTGTCATCATATACCAAGATAGAGAATACGATTAAAAAGGCGTGTTATGAGGAAAAGTGATGAAGAAGTTGACAATTTTTTTTCTTTGTTTTCATTTATAAATTAGATTTCAAATCATTCATTGTACTAAACTCCCAATATTTTTTTAATATAAGCTACTTAAGAATGTGTGGATGTAGTTTGTGTTTTAGAAATTTCTATCTTTGTAATCCGGTCTTGGATTGATGCCCTACTAGGTGTTGTAATCTTTAGTCTAGAACATAAAATTAACCGAATACGTAGCCATGAGCCGAATACGTAGCCGAGGCCTTCATTTTCATTGTCAGCTTCGGTTGCAAACTTCATACACTTAATAACTGGTTAAGTAGACTAGTTATCTACTGATATTACTTTGTTTACTGTATCTGCTTACATTATATTCTGCTTATCAAAACCTGCGAACTCACCAACTCTGTATTGACAATTTAGCATGTTTCTTCAGGTTTTTAAGCAAGCATGACTAGGATCACTGCATCATATCATACATCATTTGTTGTGTCAACTGAATACATTTACATTTTCTATGAACTTATACTTATTTGTTTTGCGCGTGTTTGCGCCATTTGGATTACAACTAATACGCTTCCGCATTTACTTTCATGTTTTCGTATTTAACTCTGTTTTGGGAAACTTTAATATTAATGAGCAATTATGTTTTGTAACTGTTGTGTCGTTTGGTGTAACTAATGACTGAGATCCTGGTATGTCACGCGCCTAAAAGTATTACCCCGTTTGTTTAAATTGAGGGTGTGACAGATGAGAATTTGTAATGGAGTAGAATGGATTGAATCTCTCAGGATTCTTGAAGAAACCATTGTAACCGTGAGTTTCTCCCGTTCTTGGTTACAAGAAAACTCCATCACAAAACCATGATCGATTTTGTTTGTTTTTTTGACTGAGAGAAAGAAAAAAAAACCTTATGTTGTTTCTCTATTCTTATCTTGTAATCGAGGAAACCATAGGGAATATAAAACCCTTGGTTTTGATTTAATCAAGGCCCAAGAACAAGTTAATAATTAACAGTCTAATGTTTTACTAATTGAATATTATTAACGGTTGTACAAATAACATTAAGGATTGTACATGTTTTTGTTTTTTCTTTCTTTTTTAAAATTTTTATTTTAAACCTAATAATTTACATCTTTTACAATTTAAACCCTACAACATTTCATTGTTAACTTTCATCCCTTACTCTTTTCATCTTTTATAAAATTTTTATTTTAAAGTGTGGTTTAAAATTTTAAATTAACACAACGTAACGTGTGCGTGTAGTTCTACGTTGTTATGCCTATTTTCCGTTTAACGGTCGCGTCGCAACGTGCGAGTCCTAGATCAACTTTATTATTGTTTTTAATGTTTTATGTATCACATGCGTAGTTCAACATTTGAACATCAACTCTCCGTCGGTTTTATTTTTTCATTTTTATTTTCTTTTTTAATAGACATTTTTTGGGGTTTGTGGTCACTTACGGTGGTGTGACATTGGTGCTACTTGAAACGGTTTTACGTCCCCACCGCAACGTGATGACCTTTTTACTAGTTGAATATTATTAACTCAAGCCCAATGTTAATAACAAAGCCCATAATAACATGTAGAATTAAACTGAGCCTGCTCTCCCGCGACTTATTTTCTAATGTTATTTTCATCGGTCGACAAGTTAATCCAATACATTAATATATGTTGATAACACTAAAATTACCAACACCAAGATTATTACCGCCACATATATGTAGCTATAGTTGTTTATGTTTTAGAGAGAAACTAAATCACATGCGTTTACCGAATAAGTTGTAAAAAATTCCTAATAAGATCATCGGCGAATATTTTTTGTTTATTATTTGTATTTCTTTAAAACCTTATAATATAACATATCATCATATAACATATATGAAATAATAAATAAGGATCGATATTGACATACATCTTGAACATATATGCTACAATCTTCTAAGGTTTCCTTCCCTTCTCTTTAAAATTACCTTCAGGCTGTGCTTTTGATGATGTTAAATAGAAGATTTGGTACTGCACTTGTCAACATGGATGACTACTAAGAGAAAAAAGGGTTTGTTTTCACCAAGTTGAAATAACACACTTTAAGTGTATCTTAGTAAAATGATGAGATAGCTCAGAAGGGATAGACAAGGAGGGAGAACATGAGTTGGGTCGAAACGAAGAAAAGAGTAGAATAACCTTTCATAACTTTGTGATGATGTAAGATCTAAGCGATAGCAAATGCTAAACACAGAAAGTGTGTCGTCTCGTCTTACAAGATCAAGAAAATGAGAATCACAAGAAGGAAAAAAGGCAACAAATCAAAAAATAATCAAAGGAATGAAAGGATGTAAGAAAGAAATATTAGGTAAAAGCTCAGGTAAGGATAGCACCAAATCGATTAACGACAAAGAAGCACCGCCTTCTCCTCTTTCTCCACAACCATCACGACGACAACACCATCACCTAGGTCCGCACTCGGAATATTTGAAACTTCATATCCCCTTCCTGCTAGTGTACACAAGAATTAAGAACTATAGTAATAGAAATACTTGACAAGTATAATGAAAATCAACAACATATCTAAGAGTCAAAATAGGTAGGCACTTTTCATTATGAGTATTGATAAAACACATCTTTTACAGTTGATTTATCAACATTCTTTTTTCAAAAATGGTCTCTTTAGAATCTAAAGCCCTAATTTGATATAAACAATGCAAGGAATCATTTTTATGTAAATCCAAAAATCATATTTTTATATAATTTATAATCATACTACATATTGATACTAACTATCCCTTCAATATAAAATAATTAAATTAATAGCTTTACATCTAAAAATCAATATCAACGATCCATAGTTTTGAGTAATATATCTCTTAAACATTGGAGAACAACGCAAAGAAGGTGTTCTTACCTTTTGTATGAAAGTTAAATGTTGATAGTCGATGATAATGTATATTTGACAGAAAAGATGTTATTCTCTTGGGGCGACGGTTCAAATATCTTAAAAATTAAAAAATCCAAATGAAAGAGAAAGAGAAAAGAGTGTATACAGAATTACTAAAGTTTTACACATATATATAACCTTTTTAGATATATTCCACTAAATTTTTAAATAACATAATCTCAGGTATCCTAAGCTTATTTATGAAACCAATGCTATTGTTTAGTGTGTGGGTCCTAATATTAGTTGATAAAATCAAAGCCAGTATTCGTATATAATGCTAACATGTTCACAACGTCTCCTTTTAACAAAAAAAATTAATGTTGCTTTCTTTTCTTTAACAAATTAGAAAATTATACTCTAATTTCTCATTCACTATATACGAGTTAACTTTCATTCCCAGATTTAAAAATAAAATAATTTTAAAAAATTGATATAGATATTTTTATTATAAATGCTATATAAGTGAATGTGTGGATGTAATTTTTGTTTTAGAGAATTCTACCTTAGTAATCTTGTCTAAAATTGATGCCCTACAAGAATAATTACTGCCACACACACATTGGGATGTTGTTAGTGCTGTAAAAAATGCCCAATAAGATAAATGTCTGGCCTCTCTAAAATCATAAAATACCAAAGCATTTAAAATCTCTTAGTTGATCAATCATGCATAGTATCTCATGAGATTTCATTTCTTAAATCACATCAATATACATCCATATTCATCTAAAAAGTAAAATCAATAAAGTTTCATGTTTTTTTTTGAACGGCAATTTTATTAAAACAAGATGATCATTAGCAAGATGCTCAGGTTATTCATACACCAATTACAATGGTAATTTCAAGAATGAAAAGTTACACCAACAATGCCACGCAAGGTCACCTAACTTCGCTCTATGTTTCAACCATGAAAATGATATATACTTCACTTCATCTACCACTCTTGACACCGATATTGGCTTTGAGTAAAAAATTAGATTATTCCTCATGTTCCATATGCTCCATATTGTTGCTAGAAACACCACATATATAGCCTTTCTAACATTGGAATTAAGCTTCATTTCAAAAGGGGCTTGTAGCATACTTCTAATGGAACCCCTTTCCATGACCGACATACAACACCAAGATGTAATTTGATCCCAAATCACAGCTGCAAACGGGCAGTGAATCAACACATGATCTGTTGATTCACATGCACCAAAACATAGTGAACATTCGATAGAGTTAAGTTGTACTCTGATAGAGCCTCTTTAGATTGTATTTTGTTGCTTCTTGCTCTCCATGCAAAAATATTTATTTTCAAAGGCACCCTGGTGTCCAGAAATATGGATTGAAATCATAAGGCACCCGGTCAAACTCGAGTAATGTTCCAAAAGATTTGAGCGAGAACTCCCCCGTGTCATCCCCAAGCCCCGTCATCCCCATCGACATTATTCGTGTTGCATTTCTTTCTTTAATAAAGTAGAAAATTTTGCTCTAATTTCACATTCACTGTATACATATTAACTTCCATTCCCATTTTTAGCTGCTTAATTTAGATATTTTAATTATAAAAGCTATATAAGTTAATGTGAGGATGTAGTTTGCGTTTTGGAGGTTTTTGTTAATGTGGGCATTGATGCCCTACATGAATAATTACTGTCACACACACATGTGGATGTGGTTGTTTATGTTTAAGAGAGAAATTGAAGCATTGCATTGCATAAGCCGTGAAAAAAGCCTAAGAAATCATTGGCTGACATTTCTATTTTCATACAATAATAGGGCATTCGAAATCTCTTAGTTGCAACATGTCATGAGATTTCATTTCATAAAAAATGCCAACATATAGTCATATTCATTTTAAGGAATGAAGTAAAACCAATAAAGTTTCATGGTTTTATTTACACATTTATCGTACCCATCAAAATGAAATAATTTCAAAATGAAATAATTTCAAACCTTTCATACCTTTTAAATAATATTGTTTTTTTTCAAAAGCATATTGAGATATGATAATGGAAATCGTTTTCTCTAATGTACTCGTAAATAAACTTTTCTTCATATAACCTCAATAAGAATTAACTATATGCTCGAGTCAACACGACATGTCGGTTTTAAATCTTACAACATTGTATAAATAAGGGGCATGCCACGTCAAGTACTTCAAGTGTTGTATTATTCATATATAAAACAAGTAGATCTTTTGCTATGATCTAAAGATGTTCACAAGCTTTCATGGTAATAATTAAATAGTGACTTTAGATTTTCGGTTGCTCCAATACTATCTATATGTATGAAACATGTAAACTTTATAAAGTAAGGTGATATTTTACCCTTGAATATATATAATTGATGTATTAATTAATCATAGTATAACCAATCACAAAAATATTTTACATATAAATATTTGTCACTTTACTTTGAAACATAAATATGACAATATACACAAATATCACATTAAAAAAACTCGATAATATAATGGTTGATTTAAACTACTTTATTATTAATTAAAGTATTTACTCACCTTCACTCATACCACAATCAATTTAAGCTTGATGATGAAATGATTTCATATTTTAAACCAAAAACAGATTGATTCAAACATATCCTATTGAAGATTAAGCATGGAAAAACAAAGTCTCCATTCTTATTATTGTTATTTTATTTGTGAGGTTACTTCATAATCATAATCCACCTAAAGCAAGAAAACTAAAAAACCATCAAGAAAAATTTAAATAATTACCACAAAACTTTTTTAAAAACATATTATACCTGCTTTTTTGGTAAAAATATATATTTAAAAATCAAGAGAATATCGAAGACTATGTGGTAACATCCATGAACATCATGGTAAATAAAGGTAGAATAAATTAATTTAGAGATAATACATAACTTGAGATTCCGATAATGTGGTAACATCCATGAACATCATAATACATTAATAATTATTTATAGTTGTTTATACAATAATGTAAGGATTCTTATAAGTCTGATACAGTCAAAACATTCAAAGTCTCTCTGCAAGCAATGCACTAAAGAACTGAAGTGGAAGTGCTTCGGAAGTTTTACACCATGCACTAGAAATATTCTAAGTGTAAAATCTTTCGAAGCCAAGACCAATATCTTTCGAAGCCAAAAGTGAAGTCTTCCGAAGCTTCATAGACAAAGTCTTCCGAAGCCAAATAGTGAAGACAGATTTCTTCCGAAAACTTTTAGAGATATGCCTTTATCTGATGTACCTTACCATAAAGCTGTACCACCTTTCCGTTGCAACTCTGTAAAGTCACCAACTTACATGAGTTGGTGAAAGGTCCATGCTTTTGGTAACTGTACATTGAGGTCTTGAGTCCATGCTTTCTACTTTATATACTTTTATCCTTTTTGTAATATATTAGGATGTGAGCTATGGCATGTCATAGTCACAAGTCAAAAGGCAGATATGCCTTTTGACTCTACAATTGATTTTGTTTGTGTCTAGTCAATTGTATCCAGCTGGCTTTCAAAGTATAGCCGGCTATAGGTTGTAGTATAAGTATTCCATGTTCTAGTATCTTTCTTAATGCTTTGTAACACTTGTAATAGAACTTGAGAAAGCAATATACTGCATCCTTGAAACCCAATCTCTTGTGTTCTCTTGTTCTGTCTCTTACTCATTACTTGTGTTCTTAGTATCATTATTGTGGTTAATCCAGTTTACTGATTTGATTAAAGTTTAGTTAATCTCCTCTTTGTGTTGTTGTGTTGTAAGTGACCACCCTTCAACGGTCCTGCAATTGGTATCAGAGCTATTCAAGCTCTTGCTATAAGATCTCACCATCTTAAGATCCCTCACACACACAAATACTAAACTTTTCAAATGGCAGCCATTTCCAAGTCTGATATGGAAATTGGAACCATGAACAAGTCCCCACTGATCACTCTTGATGACTTTGATACCTGGTGTATGAGAATGGAAGGTTTCATCAGGTCTCTAGACTCAAGAATGTGGGAGTCTGTTGAAAATGGACCTTTCATACCAAGCACTCCTTCTGCTACTGGTGCTGGTATGATTTCCAAAGATGTGGCTAACTACTCTGATGAAGATAGGAAGAGAGTAGAGATTGACAGAAAAGCCATGACAGCCCTTCAAACTGCTCTTCCAAACTCTATTTACAGAGGTTTCAAGAAGTGCAAAACAGCTAAACAGCTATGGGATGCAGTAAAACTGATGTATGAAGGCTCCTCTGAAGCCAAGGAGAACAAGAAGGATCTCCTGAAGCAGCAGTTTGAAAACTTCACCTTCAAAACAGGTGAAACCATGACTCAACAATACTTCAGGTATGTTGAGATAGTGGATACCCTTGTGGATGGAGGAGTTCCTTTTGAAAACAGAGATATTGTAAGGAAGTTCATGTCCTCACTTCCTAGGCAATGGACACACTATTGTGTGGTGATCAAGAGGACTGAAAATCTCAAAACTCTTACTCTGATAGAGTTATATGGGATTCTCAGTGGATACCAGATGGAGATGAACATGCAAGGTTCATCTGGAAACTCCAACAATCAATTGGGTTCAGCCCTGCATGTGGTTGAAAGGGATAGCATAGAACCCCAACATCATCTCATATGCTACACTGACAATTCACCAAAGGGTCCTTTCATCACCTTCCCAGAGACACCTAGGGAGAACTACACTCAAGGAAGCCCATTCCAAGAGACAAGCTCTTCTCAAAGTCTTTGTGTCCTCTGATGAAAGTTATGGAAACTCTCTTTTCACTCTTGAAGACCTGGATTGTATCCATCCAGATAATCTGAAATATATGGAAATAGTTTAGCAGATGGCTCTTCTCACTTATAGAGCCAAGAAGTTCTACAAGAGAACTGGAAGAAGGTTTCCCAGCAATGCAACCAGTGGAAAGTTTGGTTTGGATAAAAGCAAAGTCAAGTGTTACAACTATAACCTGATAGGCCACTTTGCTAGAGAGTGTAAGGCACCTAAAACAAATGGTGGCCAAGCACAAAAACAGACCAAACTACACTGAGAAAGCCCCTCAGAATGAGAAACCAAAGCAACAAGCTGCTGTTGCTGTTGAAGAAGGAGGCTTTGACTGGAGCTTTTAGGTAGAAGATGCTTCTCCAAACCAAGCACTAATGGCAGATCATGATGAAGCCAAGGTATTGAAACATCTTTGTACTCCTGAATGCATTGCTAAAGTTAATAGATACAGGTCCTATAACTTGGAGATAAGATCTAATCTTGAGTCCTTAAACATTTTAAATCTGATTTGAGAAAGTCTGAAAATAATTATAAACTAAAGATAGAGGACTTAGAGAAAACCATTTCAGTTCTAAAACATGAGCATACAGATTTTAGGACTCAAATCAAAGATCTCATAACCAAGCTGACTGACTGTCAGGCTGAGCTTGTGATCAGCAAAGCCAGGGCAGAATAGAGTGCTCTTGAAGAAGAGACCTTTAAGAACATGATATCCTCATCCCTGCACAACAAGGTGTGTTATCAAAATAGACAGGGACTGGGATCAAATGAGATAGCTCCTCCACACACAATCTTGTCTCTAAGATCTCCTAGGTGTGGAACTTGTGAAGATGAGCTTCCTCTTATAGATCCTATAAGTGAAGAGGATGAAGAAGAGATAGTGAAGAATTCCTCTGAGAAGAGTGAAGAGGAGGATTCTAAGAAGGGCCACTATCCTTCTGAGGAGAAGAAGATTACTATGATGACCAAGTCAATGAGAAAGAACTTGATCAGGAAGAGCAAAAGAAAAGCAAGGAAGGCTCAAGAGATCAAGGCTACTTTTGACTCTAAGTAGAAACAAGTTTTTATCTCTGCAGTGTTTGAAGTAGTAAAAACTGAAGACATCAACCAAAACTCTTTATCTAAGAGTTCTGATTCTTGTTCAAATCATCTAAGTACCAAGAAGAAGACTGATCTGCTGTGTACCACTGCTACACACCAAGAACAGTTCCCAGCCATAAGAACCGTCTCAGCATCTGCAAAGATGAAGATGGAGAAGGGATGTGACCAAAGACAGTCTTGTTCTCATAAGAAGACTCTTGTGAAGAAGAAAATATTGTGTGTCATGTGTGAAAGTACCTGTCACATTGCTAAGGATTGTCCATACAATCCTAAAAGTACTGTCCATATGACCAAGACAAAGACTTCAAAGAGTTCTAAGAAGATTCAAGCTTCGGAAGGAAAATCTTTTTCCTTCGGAAGCTCCAAATCTAAGAAGAATGCAAATGGAAAATTACCTTTGGAAGAGAAGTTGGTCTCGGAAGAAAGGAATTCTTCCGAAGCACTGAAGTCTGCTGCAGTGACTGCAGAATCTTCCGAAGGTTCAGTCATCAAAACTTCCGAAGTCCCAAAAGCTTCCGAAGTTTTGAAGGTCAAGTCCAAGACTCCAAAAGTGGTGTGGAAGTCTAAGAAATACCAACTGACTGAAGTTTCTCCATCAACAACAGCTCAAGATCCTCCTAGCACAACCATAGGATCTATTACTGTTGCATTACCTTCTATTATACTTAGTGAGCCCAAGACAAATAAGGCTTGGGTTTCCAAATGTAACTAATCATTTTCTTTATGCAGGAACAGCTCAAGACAAACAAGAATGTCTGGATCATTGATAGTGGCTGTTCCAGGCACATGACAGGCAATAGGTCACTACTCCATAACTTTGAGAGAATTGATGGAGGACCAGTTGCTTTTGGTGGAAATGAAGGTGGTTACATTTCTGGAAGGGGCAAGGTCACAAATGGTAAGCTCAGCATTGAAAAGGTAAACTTTGTCAAGGAGCTTGGGTACAATCTTCTGAGTGTATCCCAATTTTGTGATCAGAGTCATAACATGCTCTTTACTGAGCATGAGTGCATTGTTCTCAAGCCTGGAGTGGTCATTCCTCATGAGCACATCCTGCTTAGAGCCCCCAGGAAAGGGAACATGTACAAGATGGACTTGTAAGAAACATCTCCCTCTAGAGAAGTTTCATGCTTACTGTCTAAAGCCAATAGTGATGAGTCTTTCCTATGGCATAAAAGAATGTGCATGTAAACTTTAAGAACATGAATAAACTAATTAAACATGATTTGGTAACTGGAATGCCAAAGAAAGAGTTTACAAGTGATGATCATTGTGTTGCATGCCTGAAAGGGAAGCAACATAAGGTATCTCACAAGCCTAAGGAAAGGAACTCCATCACTACTCCATACACTTATTACATATGGATCTCTTTGGCCCCACCAGTGTAATGAGTCTAGGAAGGACCTCCTATTGTTTGGTGATCACAGATGACTTTACAAGATTCACTTGGTTTTCTTTCTTAGAACTAAGGATGAGACCCCTGAGATTCTGAAGAATTTCATCTTAAAAATTGAGAATCAAAGTGATCACAAGATCAAAATCATAAGATGTGATCAAGGGATTGAATTCAAGAATCAAATCCTTGATACATTTTGTGATGAAAAAGGTATTACAAGATAATATAGTGCTCCCAGGACTCCTCAGCAAAATGGTGTTGCTGAGAGGAGAAACAGGACACTAATTGAGGCTGCAAGAACTATGTTGTCTGACTCTAAACTGCCCATCACCTTCTGGGCAGAGGCAGTAAATACTGCTTGCTATGTGCAAAACGAGTTTTAGTAGTTAAGACACATGGTAAGACTCCTTATGAACTTTGGCACAAGAGAAAACCTTTCATTGGTTTTCTCAGGTCATTTGGATGTCCTTGCACCATCTTGAATACCAAAGATCAAATTGCCAAATTTGCTGAGAAATCAGATGATGAACATTTATTGGATACTTTCCCAGGCTAAGGCTTATAGAGTATACAATCTCAGAACTAGAATTGTTGAGGAGTCAGCCAATGTGACTTTCAATGAACACACACCCTGTGTGGCTGGTTCTGGTCCTGATTGGCTATTTGATCTTGATTTAGTTACCAACTGTTTTAACAAATCTTGTGAGAATGTTTCAGGATCTACAGAAAATTTAAATACAGGTGATCCTGATCCAAGATTTGAGCTAAGAAGACCTTCAACTCATACATCTTCAGCTCCAGTTGGAACTACTTCAGCAAATGAGGTTTCTATCAGCACTACAATGACAAATTCAGCTGATACATCTGGGGTGCCTTCAAATTCCAGCTCAGAGGCTCCACAACCAGATAAAGATACCTCAATTGTGGAAGACAACAATGGTATTGGTGAAAGTGATCAAGAATTCCTTGATGCTAATAACCACACCATAGATGACAACATCAATGATGTCACACACTCATTGGATCAAGTCAATCTTGATAAGTGTGGTGATGTGGAGGGTGAATCATCTATGCCAGATCTAAATTTCTCAAATTTGGATCTTTCTCAGCAACTTGTTGTGATCCCTCAGCTTAGGATCCACAAGTCTCACCCCACCCAAACATCATTGGAGATGTTGTCACAGGGGTAAGAACAAGAGGACAAACCCATGAAGCAAATGTTTGTCTTCACTCTTGTTTCTTATCATAGATAGAGCCAAAGAAAGTTGATGAGGCTCTAAAGGATGAAAGTTGGGTTGAAGCTATGCAACAAGAGTTGCTTCAATTCAAAAGGCAAAAAGTTTGGAACCTTTGTCCTCTTCCTCATGGGAAGACTACCATTGGAACCAAATGGGTGTTTAGGAATAAGAAGGATGATAGAGACATTATCATCAAGAACAAGGCAAGACTAGTTGTTCAAGGATACACACAAGAAGAAGGGATTGACTACACTGATGTTTTTGCTCCTGTAGCAAGACTAGAAGCTGTTAGAATATTCCTGGCATTTGCTGCATCCAAGAACTTCAAGGTCTTTCAACTTGATGTGAAGTGTGCTTTTCTGTATGGAGTGATTGATGAAGAGGTGTATGTCAAACAGCCACCTGGTTTTGTAGATCCTGATCATCCTGATTATGTCTGCAAGCTTGACAAAGCTCTTTATGGGCTGCATCAGGCACCCAGGAAGTGGTATGAGACATTGTCTGAGTATCTTTGCAAACATGGATACAGGAGAGGTACTATAGATGGAACTCTCTTCATCAAAGGACAGGGAAATGACATATTGCTAGTTCAAGTGTATGTAGATGACATCATCTTTGGTTCAACTAATCCAAAGCTCTGCAAAGACTTTGAGAAGCTGATGAAAGACAGATTTGAAATGAGTGCAATGGGAGAACTCAATTTCTTTCTGGGAATTCAAGTGAAGCAAGTTGAAGATGGTATCTTCATAAGTCCGTCAAAGTATGTTCAGGACATACTCAAGAGGTTCAACATGACTGATTGTAAGATTGTTAAGACACCCATAGCCAGAAACCACTCCCTTGGACCTGATCTTGAGGGGGAGTGTGTAGATGAACACTTATACAGGGCTATGATAGGGTCTCTTATGTATCTTACTGCTAACAGGCCTGATATCATGTTTGCTACATGCATTTGTGCAAGATATCAAGCCAACCCTAAGATGTCTCACCTCATCACTGTCAAGAGGATTATAAGATACCTCAAAGGTGCTTCAACACTTGGTTTATGGTATCCAAAGAATCCTGACTTCAATCTGTATGCTTATACAGATAGTGATTATGGTGGTTGCAACATGACTGCAAAGTCTACATCTGGGGGATGTCAATTCCTTGGTGGAAGGGTTGTCTCATGGCAATGCAAGAAACAATCCTGTGTGTCTGCATCATGCTGAGGCTGAATACATTGCTGCTGCAAGTTGCTGTGCTAAAGTGCTTTGGATTCAAAATCAGATGCTGGACTATGGATTTAACTTCAAGGAGACTCCTATCCATATAGACAACAATAGTGCTATCTCTATCATTGAGAACCCTGTGCAGCACTCAAGGACCAAACACATCAATATCAGGTATCATTTAATAAGAGATAACTATGAAAAGGGATTAATTAAACTAGTCAAAGTTCATACAGATGAACAATATGTTGATCTGTTTACAAAAGCTTTTGATGAACAGAGATTAAAATATTAATATCAGCTATTGGGATGATTAACTTTGAGTAGATCTGTTCTTAAAAACATTTTAATTCTAATTTATTCTTAAAAATTTATGTGTCCTAAGTTGTCTAGTTCATCACTTTCATAAGCTCATGTTTTCTTTGGATATAAAATCCTTTTTGAAGACTTTCTTAGATTCTTGAAAATTTTCTGATCCTTCGGAAGATATATTTTTACCTTTGGAAGCAAATCATGTCTTCAAAATAAATAACTGTCTAAGAAATTTACCTTCGGAAGAGGGTTTCAATCTATCTTCCGAAGCTTAAATACTTGTCTCAGACACTATTGTTTTAAGGACTTTTCCTTCCGAAGCAAAATTAACTCTCGGAAGCTTTGTTGTTTTATATACAAAGCATTCAAGTTTTATTCTCTTCCGAAGCAAAATTTCAAGATTCTCAGGAAATTCTTCCGAAGTCATTTTAGCTTCGGAAGCTTTTTCATTAAAACTTCCGAAGATAATTTACCTTCGGAAGCTTTTCGAATTCCAAGAAAACTACTTTTTGAGCAAAAGTAAACTACTTTTTCAGAGGTGGGACCGACATTCGGATTTCAAAGTTTATCCTCTTTCATTAACTTTGGTTCAAATCTTTTTCACATAAATACCCAACGGTTCCCCCTCTCCCTCACTATCTTCAATTCTACTATTCCTCAAACCTAATTCCCAAACCGCCTTTGCTTTTCACCTTTCTTCATCCTTAAGCTTCTAAAATGGCCAACCTTAACCGCAGAAACAACCCAGATTTCTCCATGCAACTTCACAGGCAACACAATCAGGTTGCTCTGTTAAGCTCTGAGAAAGATGATAGTTTCTCAGAGATTTGCCTTTCTTAGCTTTATCAATTACTTCACCTCCCTAACCATTGATCCTACTCTATATGAGGATCATCTGCTTGAATTTGGAAGACCTGCCAAGAGGTCATCATGGATGGGGAGAAGGCACTGTCTGCCACAGTGCAAGGGAGGACAATCTTCATCACTCCGGCCATCATCAACACTCATTTGCAGCTGGATGATGAAGAAGGTGAGTTGTCCTTCCCAAAGGAAGCTGTCAATCATTCCTTTGAGCAGATGGGCTATGAGGGAGATTTCTCTGTAAAGACCTTCAGGAAAGGGAAGGTCTCATCCCAGTGGAAATACCTACCATGTGGTTATCCACAGCTTGTCAAACAAGCATGGAGGGTGGGACCAGATTCCTGAGGATCTCTCCTTCATAGTGCATGGAATGGTTCAAGGGGTCAAGTTCAGGTACTCTCAATTTGTTTATACAAATTTGCTTGCTAACTTGGACTCCTTAGAGTATTATATGTTTCCTAGATATGTTCAACACATTCTCAACTGTGAACTGGGCTCACAGTTGAGGGAAACAGATAATATTCTTAAATTGGGACAGATGAAGCCCGGCATCTTTAAAATCATGAAGAAGCCAACTGTAGGCTTCTCAGGGGTAGAAACAGCCCTTGTCCCCAAAATGTTAGAGCTCATTGCTCAAGGTGACAACCTAGCAACACAAGCTAGTGTTGAACCCACACCTTCTACCTCTCTACCACCAAAAAGGCCACAAGTAACCCTCACCTACCAAAGAAAATCCAAACGAACCCCTGCTCAAGCTATTGAGTCTGTGCAGGTCCCCATATACTCACCTTTACAGGAGGAAGTGGACACTAGAGCTCCCACTTCCCCTGAGGAGCAAACCACTCCCATCTCTTCAACAATCAGGGCTGAGGTTCCTCATGCTCACCCTGATGAGCTCACAAGCCCAACTGCCTTAAGCCTTCACTCTGAGTCTCAACACTCAAGTGAACAACCTTTAGGGGACAGTTACCATCCCCAGCCTTTAGATCTAAATCAACCATTCCCAACCTTTCATTCTATACTGATGAAGACTTAGGTTTCAGTGAGTACCATGAGTCTCTCTTCTCTTCCCCTACTCAAAGAGAGATGAGTACTCCTGAGTCTCCTCAGTCTAGCCCACATCAGTCACCTATCACTGAGGTGGATACTTCTGAACCTGTTCAGGATATCCATATGGAAGAGGCTCTCACTTTTGCAAGTGATTACATATTAAGACCTCAACCATGGCAACTCAGCCCATTGACATCTCAACTGAGAATGTCAATGAGCAGAGGAAATCCAGCAGCCAAGAACCTGAAGCTGGTTGTGAGAGAGAGGACTTTGGTCCAATCATCTCATCCCCCAATGATTCTTCTGATGAAGAAAGGGGAATCTGAGACTAAAGGTGCAAAAACTGTCAAAAACATGCTCCTATTTAGTCTCTAAGGTTAGTCACCTTGAATCTCAGGTGACTACCCTTCACAACAGGGTCAATGATCAGCAACTTGAGATATCTTATCTCAAGAAAAAACTAGCTGGGAGACCTTTAAGAAGAGTTCAACTACAAACACAAGAACCTGTGAATGTGGTTGATCTAACCTCTAGCTCACCTATGCAAGAGGGTGATGCTACCAAAAGGGGGAGAAAGTCATTACAGACACATAACCTGGGAGCTCTTCAGAGAGTATGAACATTGAGGACTCACCATCCTCACTTGCAATTGTGCATACTCAGCAACTTCCTCAAGTTCACATTAATGTGGACTCTATAGACTCTATCATCAGGAGTCTCTTTGAGGAAGGTATACCAAGGGCTATGTCATCCCCACCTCAAGGAACTTCAAACTACATCATTGGGTGGAGGTATGATGCTGATAGAAGAGCCCTTATTCTTCACAGAGTTCAAGGGCAACAAGAAGTATTTGATTTTCAAACCTTGAACTACTATGAAGGTTTTGATCTGGTCAACATGCCACTTGTCAATCCAAGCAAATCAAGACAAGCTGACAGGTTGGCACTCAGAATTCAAGACAGAATTACTGAAGAGTTCAGCCTAAGAATAGACAAAGGCAATCAGGTAATGTCATTGGTCAACTGGATGCTGAGGCAGACCCTGAGATTAGCTTCAAAAGGAAACCTTGGCTGAAGGCCCAGTGATAGAGCCTGAGAGCCATGTCACACCAACAACTGCTTCAATAATTCATTCCTCGGTGAAACACCTGCTGGTGAAGGTGTTTCACAACCTCTCTCTGGCCAGAGCATGGATGTTGCACCAAGCAATGAAGGCCAAACCTCTATCCACCCTAAGTCACAAAGGTCTGTGGGTGACAAAGGAAAAGGATTTTGACTCCTGAGAAAATTAAGGAGAGGAGAGAGAGAGAAAGAGGAAGCTAAGGGGAGAAAGTTCCTCTGGGTCTTTAGGTTTTATGCAAGCTACAATCAGGGCTGCTCCCAGACCAAACACTCAAGATGATGAGTTGAGGGCAGTCAGGATTACTTACCTGCAGACCAGAAACTATGACATAGATGAGATTATTTCTCTCCCTTTAGAGCAACTAAATGAACTGGCTGACATGGAAGTGTCAAGAGAGATGAAAGAAAAAGAGGATGCAAGGTTACTTCTCCAATTCAAAGAGGAGAAGAGACAGAAAAGACTCTACAAGCATGCTCCTACTCTCTCCCCAGTTCAAGAAAGCCCTGTACAAGAGACTATGGCTTCAACACAAGAACCTCAGGTAGACAAAGAAAACAGACAAACAAAACATGATCAACTACCTGAGTGCCATAGGTCTCTACCAGGCATCTGCACTTCTTCCCTTGTCCTTTGAGTACATTGAGTTTGAGTATCTCAAACAACTTGAACTTCAAGTGCTCAAAGAACAAAAAGCTACACAAAGATCGATTCCTGAAAAAGCCCTATCTTATTACTAAAGCGCTATCTATAGGTTGAGTATCTCAAACAACTTGAACTTCAAGTGCCAAAGAACAAAAAGCTACAAGAGAAAGATGAGGGAAGAGGCTGCAAAGTCAAGAGCCAACATCCAAAATAGTATGAAGAAGTCTGCTGACAGACAAAGGATGATGAGCTTCTTGAAGCTGTATGGATTCTCCGGAAGGAGACTTGGCCCTATGTCTCTATCCACAATGGATGAGCATATCAGGGTAATCAAGCAGAAGATCAAGAGTGGAGAGTTGATTGACTTACACTCTCCTCCAAGTCAAATCCCACCTGAAGTGGAGGTTAAGGTTGAACAATCTGAGACAACACAACCGGACCTCCTGCTGAGCCTCAGCAAGCTTCATCTTCTGATCCACAGTAGGGTCAAACTCTCTCTCCTTCTGAACCTGTGAGGGAGGAAAACCCAACTGAGAAAGACAAGGATGATCAACAAGGTGCTGCAGACCAGTCTTCTCAGTTAAAGTCTTTCTAAAAGGAAGAATAGGATGGCTTTTAAACCAAAGTCTAAGAAGAAGAAGCCTAAATCATCTACCTCTACACCTCAGGCTGAGTCAGATCAACCTGAGGAAGTGCATGAAGCGGCAGCCCAATCAACTCCAATTCAAGTGGCTCCTCTTGCAGCTAAGACACCCATCTTATCCTGGACCTTCTCTACCAATCCAGAAAGATGGCATGTGATCAGAGATCAAGGTGTCGAGAATGTCTATACATGGGAAAACCATAATCAACTTACCTTGCATGATCTTTTTGAGATGAGAAGATACTATGAGAGTCTGAATGATCCTGACCATCTAATGAAGAAGGGTATGGTCATCATTGTGCTGAAGACTACAAACATCTGAAGATCTTCTAAATGTTTTGGTAGCATCAGCCTAGGGGGAGTTTGTAAGGATTCCTATAAGTCTGATGCAGCCAAAACATCCAAAGTCTCTCTGCAAGCAATGCACTAAAGAACTGAAGTAGAAGTGCTTCGGAAGTTTTACACCATGCACTAGAAATATTCTAAGTGTAAAATCTTCCGAAGCCAAGACCAATATCTTCCGAAGCCAAAAGTGAAGTCTTCCGAAGCTTCATAGACAAAGTCTTCTGAAGCCAAATAGTGAAGACAGATTTCTTCCGAAGACTTTTAGAGATATGCCTTTATTTGATGTACTTTACCATAAAGCTGGACCACCTTTCCGCTGCAACTCTGTAAAGTCACCAACTTACATGAGTTGGTGAAAGGTCCATGTTTTTGGTAACTGTACATTGAGGTCTTGAGTCCATGCTTTCTACTTTATGTACTTTTATCTTTTTGTAATATATTAGGATGTGAGCTATGGCATGTCATAGTCACAAGTCAAAAGGCAGATATGCCTTTTGACTTTACAATTGATTTTGTTTGTGTCTAGTCAATTGTATCCAGTTGGCTTTCAAAGTATAGCCGGCTATAGGTTGTAGTATAAGTATTCCATGTTCTAGTATCTTTTTTAATGCTTTGTAACACTTGTAATAGAACTTGAGAAAGCAATATACTGCATCCTTGAAACCCAATCTCTTGTGTTCTCTTGTTCTGTCTCTTACTCATTACTTGTGTTCTTAGTATCATTATTGGGTTAATCCAGTTAACTGATTTGATAAAGTTTAGTTAATCTCCTCTTTGTGTTGTTGTGTTGTAAGTAACCACCCTTCAACGGTCCTGCAAATAATAATGATTCACTAGTAAGTGTATATTCTTCTTTGTGAGAGAACCGCTACAAATTAACTATGTCAAAAATAAGCTAAATAAATGAGATATTGATTCTTAAAGTTGATGGAATAAATGAAAGTGTTTTGCTTTTGTCTCATATGGTGGAGTGATAAAATAAAATTTGAAGTGTTGAAGTATATATAATGGGTTATTCTCTCACAATGTAAGCCTAATAAACATTCGGAATGAATTTATTAATCACTAATAATCATAATATTAGCTCTGTGTTTATGAGAACACCTTTGGTATAACGTTATTAATGATAAGACATTGGTTATCTTTTCTTGAAACTATTACATGTACATATAGTATATATACAAAGATATATTTTTGTTGTGATTTGATAGAATTTTTGTATTTCACAAATCTACACTGCTACATAAACAAAGACGCATTCTATTACTTCTAAATTCTAACTTCATCTTCTTCTTCCGTTTTATCTTCAAGACATCTTTGTTTCCATTCTTACCTCGAGTGCGAGGACATCTCTGGCACTACACTACTATTTTGGTTGTTGTATCCTAGGGGCAGACGTGTTCGTCTATAAAGAGGTGTGAAATCCTTTCTAAGTGATCTCTAGTGAATAGAAATCCCCAAACACCATTCAAGTTTTGTTTTGTTGATTGTGCAGACATAAAGAAGTTGTGAAGAAACTCTGGGGTTCCAAAATTAAAGTGATCAAAAAGTCTTTTTATTTCCTTCTGAAGGACTTACTTTGAATTGGTTTCAATTCAAATTAATCATGTTATTACTTACGTTCGGATTGTATACAATATTGTAATTTTGTATTTCCCATCATAATGTAATTATTATTTGTTAAATATTAATAAAAGTAAACACATGTCCTACGAACTTAAAATAGATTTTTGTGAGATTGTTATGACAATCTTAAAATCCTCTAAATATGAAATTTGGGTACACGAAAAGATAAATAAATTATTTGAAATTTTTCAGTTAAAATCTTATAGATTTTTATTGCGAGATATGCTTTTTGTAAAACTTTTGGATGGACTTGTATAAGATTGAAGTGCAATCTTGAGCACTAAATATCGAGTCACAAGTCGAATGTTTTGTCTCAATATTTGGTTTTATATTAACAATCATTGATCGTTTATTTTCTAAAATAAGTGTTAGAATCGATTTAAGCTATATATCATACTGCTAAATCATTTTTGGTAAATGATTAGCTTTCTAACATGTGCGTTAAAATTCGATTATTTATCTAGCAAACGTTTTTATGTAACCATTTACATATTACAACGTGTTAATATTTACTATTGTTTAAGAATAATAGGTGTTTCATTAAATAATGTTTTATGTAAACATAGAATTCTAATATAAGGGTTACAAAAGTGATTTTATAAATTAATACTAGATTATGGGGCTGTTTGATTACTGCTAACTGAGTAAGATCTGACTGAGTCAGAAGCTGACCCAGTAAGAAGTTCTGACTGGGTTGTATCTGACTGAAACTTGGATGTTTGATTTAATATCTGACTGACTCTGCTGAATGAGAAAAATAACCATTGTGCAACAATTTTGCCCACAACTTTGCAACAATTTAGGAATCAAGATAAGAACAAGTAGATTATAACCCCGATTTTTTATGCCCACAGATTAATGAAAAAAATCTTCAACCCCCAGATTATAACCCAAAATCTTCAACCCCGATTTCTTTATGCGGTAAGCGGCTGGCTGAAGGAGGGGGAAGGAGTGGCGGGTCGTCGTCGTGGGTGGTCGCGCAGGGGGTCGCGGTCGCGGTCGCGCAGGGGGTCGCGGTCGCGCAGGGGGTCGCGGTCGCGCAGGAGGGTGGGGTGACCCGGTCAGCCTTTTTAATTTTCAGGTCCGGGTCAGCCATCTTGGACCCGGTCAGCCCCGGTCAGCTGAAATGAAGCGCATATCAAACAGGCTGACCGCTTACCGAGTCAGCCGGTCAGCCGGGTCAGCCGGGTCAGCCGATATCAAACACCCCCTATGTCATTATAAGTGTTTCGAAACATTTTATGTAAACTTTTAGCGTCTAACCATGTGTGTTGAAACTAAAGTTAAACTATTTAAAGTTTATATGTTTTGATTTTAGTATTAATATATTAATAATTTAACTTAAAATATTTATATAACTATTTAAATACTACTACTTATGAATGGTTGCTTACTTGAACAATTTAATATTTTGGACAGTTGGGTGACTATTGAAGACATGAGTATCAACATGCAATGAGAACATGATGATATGATGGCATAGAGTTCCATTGATGGAGTATCAATATATGTCACAAGCAGATGTTATTGGATTCGTTATGATTCTTGATGACTGGAGCCATTGTTCATGTGTGTACTAGTCGATCTGATTTCAAGAACTATTGTAGTGTTGACAAAATGGCATGTTGCTAGATGGTCATATGACACAAGCAGTTGGCATGGGTACAATGGAACTGAAAATATCAACAGGATGTTCCTAACACTAGATATGTTGTTCATGTTCCAAACTAAAAGAATGATGTATATCTTCAAGCAAGTTGAATAGTAATGGTTACTCGATCTTACTTGCATCGGAAGATAAGTGGTGCGTGTTACTTATTCCTACAATTGATTTTGACCATTGATTAAGAAGATAGATGATTAAGATTTGTTATTACACTTTTTAGATTTATTAATCTTTTTATTGCACTCTTTCCTATTTATTAGATCATATTGAAAGAGTTTTAGGAAAGTGTTTAATTATTTATATGATGTGTATATTGAATTTTAATGTTGTATTTTAGGAAGAAAATCATTACTGCAGTATCAACAGAGGTGTAGGGCTGTTGTATTTTCTTTCAGTTTTGTTTATAGTAAGATTGTCTCTTATTTCCCAATGTGTTATCGTGTTGTTTTTTATTCTCGTATTGTTTATTTATTTTGTGCCACCTTTAAGTTGGGACCTGTACCAGAAAAGTCTTTTATGCTTTTGTACAAGTGTAAGTAGTTTTTATTTTTGCTACCATAACAAACCATTACCCAAAAATTTACAGCACCCTACGAGTATCTTGCTAACCAACTGAAGCAAGTAAAACACAACTTAGTGACGATCAACTAGCCTTCAAAAGAGTTGAAGTCACATGTATAAATTATAATAGATTACTTGATGCATAAGGAGTACGGGAGCTAAATGAATACTATCGGTGCACTGCTGAGATGAACTTATTGTTCTTTATTGAATAAGTTACATGAGTGTAGAGGTGCACAAACTGAGTTGAAACTTGAAACCAGACGGGTTCTATTCGGTTCAGGTTTTGGTACAAAAAATCCAAACTAGGTTTGACTAGGTTCTGGATCGTGTCCAACCCGGTATCAAGAGGGCAAAATGGTAAAAATAAGTTGAGTTTATACCAAGTCAGGTTGGGAAAAAAACCAGGTTGAACCCGGGTTGGGTGTGGAGGGGACAAATCGATTTGAACCCTATGGGTTAAATGGGGTTGGGTAGTTACCAGGTTGAACTCGGTTCATGTTTAGGTCGGGTCGTCGGGTTGGATATGTACCTCTACCAGAGTGGCATGCAACCCTTGTATTGATAATGTTGATAGTTGCATAATATTCCTAGATGTAAATAGTCCATTACAAGAAGCCCAAAGACTATCCATATATCTTGAATAATAGCCCATTTATTAGGAAGAAATCTACCTGGTCCATTGGACTTAACAAATGTAAGAGAATTTTCAATTTTTTGAGAGTTGAGACTACTACTTGTTTGCTTTACATCAAAATTAAAACAGCTTTCTTTTCAAGAGAAAAAAAGGAATTTGGTTTGTATATTTGAAATCCCAAATATTAATACCATCTTATGTATGTGGTTTTTACTAGGAAATAAGTATAAGGTATACAATGATATTGATGAACACCAAGTATATCTATGGTGTAAAGGTAAGTAATTTTGGCTAATCATCATCCATCATGATTAAATGTATAATAGAAAGAAATTGATATTGAATTTATAATCTAAACTAAAAAGAAGATAACGGATAAGAAATAGTAGTTTTTTTTCTCACTTGATATAAAAAAACATACACGTATATTTAAGGATGCTATATGAAACAATCAACAATTATAACGGGCTCTAATAACTAGATGAAATAACCAACCATCATAACCACATAAATGTTACCAATAGATTGTAATATGCTCCTCAAGTTAGATGTGATAGAACTTATAGCTTGAAACAAATTAACAAAAAGAAAACTTTAATGAGTTGGTTAATGAGGAGTAAGAATGTAAATGATCTTTTGAGATGTCATATGTTACTTCTTTCACTTATTCTTTTTCATTCTTCTTTATTATTTGCTCTTATTTTCTTCTTCATTTTCCTTCTTCATTCTTCTTTTTCTTTCTTCTCCTTTGTCTACGTAGCAAACTAGTCTTGCTTTTTGTGGTTTGGATTTTAAAGTTCAAGTTGCTGCCTGATTTAGTATTCATGTAAAAGTTATCAAGAAAATTTGAAGTTCTAATACTATGATAAAAATTAAAATACAAAGAGAGTTTATATTCACTTAGATTAATCTAAATCAATGAGAATATAATTGATATGAAATAATAGTTCCTTTCTATATTGATATAAAAAACTTACACATTTTTATAGAGATTGTTATAAGAAAAGCCAACAATCATAACTTGCTCTGATAAGCAGATGAGAAAACCACTATCATAAGCATATAAATGTTATGATGATAGATTCTTAAAATTTTATATTATATACAAAAAATTTCGTATAAAATAATTACTTACAGTATGGTACAAACTAAATGAATTAGTCATGTTGCATATAGAGAAGAACATTGTGTAACTAATTAACACTGAGAAGACACAAAGATGATAGAACAAAGCTAAAGAACGGTCGAAGAAAGTAATTCATCTTTCTCCTTTAAAATCGGGCATAATCAAAACTAACAAAAGAAATAATGAGGATGGTGAGATTAAGGCTTGTTTGAAGGAACGACAATGAAAAGCTTTGTTGAGATATCACTACATGAGCTTGTTAACATTGAAATCAATGACATACAATTATAAATGCGTGTTAAGAGGAACAATGTTGAGGAAGTTGACAAGTGTAGTGTTTGTTTTCCAATATAATCGAAGTCCAAAATCATTCATCCTACCATAGGATTCTAAAATCTTAATTTTATAAAATACCAATGTATTAAAATCTCCGAGTTACATCAATCATACACAACATTTCATCAGCTTTCATTTCTTAAATTACACGACACCTTTTTACCAGACACCCGTTAAATTATCGATCACAATCTGATTCAAACCAAACAGAGTCAAACCAAATCATATAAATATCAATTTGCAAACAAATAAGCATAAATTAACAAGATATTATATTTAAAGTTTAGAAGAGAAACCAACTTACATTCCATGTTGAACAAAATTAGTATAAATAAAGTAACAACATGTTAATATTCTAATGATTAAGATGGGATCTTAGAAGAAAAAAAAAAGGAAGTGTGGTGTGTGTGCAAAAGTCTCAATCCAAGATATTATCACATGGTTTAGTCGCTCCGTAATAAAGCAAATCAAGACCGGACCGGTCTAATGTTAATACTTAATACATTGTGTGGGAATATTCCATAATTGTATATAGTCCCAATGGGATTGGATTTATTATTTATATTTCATTTGCATGTGACATATGCTTTCTAACACTCGACCCAACTCACAAAAACCATTAACAATTCATACCTACGTGCATGCGTACACACATATACTATTAATCACAAATGATAAACAAACCACTTGTTAATTAAGTCGGTTTGGAAACATAATGTGATCTAATTATATGACTCATTAGAACATGTAATGGCATATTTAGACTCGTTAGAACGATATACAACCAAAATAATTAAGATTGTGTGACCCATCCACTGGCGCGCTTATATGTTAATGATAAAATCATATACACATGATAAATTATAGCAAATGGTTGGTTTGTTTAAAGAGGTCTAGTATCTAGTGAAACACTATGGGGTGCATACATTAAATTAACTTGGAAACATGTAATGCTAAAAATTGTACTAATTAGTAATTCGGTTCTTCGGGTCTTCTAGATAATGAGAAGTTAAGCAAGTTCTATTGGTTTACTAATGACACTCATTTAGAAATAATAGTAATGCAAAACTAACTCATAAGAAATCAACGCTAACAGTCTAATATAAACGTCGACGTTCTTTGAAACCTTAGAGGATCCCACATTGATCGTTGATATGAAGAATGTTGGGTCATAAGAAATGTCTCTCCTCACACACCAACAAACATGTTTTGAGAGGGTTGGCTTTAATAAGACAAATATAATGTTGTTGCCCTCTTAAGAAATAAGAAGCCTCCACTTTGATAATTACAAAGGGATAATTTTATAAAATAATATAAAATTTTCAGCTTTGCATGGGCCAAGGACAATATTACATGGTATGGTGTTTCATTTGTTACAATCCGTATCACACTTGTTTTGTTTCTTTAGAATGATAGGACAAACGTTATCTTAAGTAAATCTTATATCGGTTACACACAGATTATGTCATATATAATGGTTGGCCTCGAATATCAGCAAGGCCTCTAAGCGCTTGGTTGTAGGATGAGAGAAGAATAAATATAATAACTAAAGCACTTGCTTATTCTTTGAGTTTTCCCCATGTGAACATATCAATTAACATCATAACTAAACTGTAGTTTATGGTTTTCAATTTGTTCTTTTGTGTAATGAGATTCCATTTTGAATGTTCATTGTTTAAACAATATTAGTTCTATAGATATCATGATCCAAGTATAACTTAAAACGGACTTATCTCTAAGATAAGTAACTTGTTATAATAAAATGTATCATCAATTCTAAGTGGCTCGGATTTTAGAATTGATCGTAGACTTCGTATTTAAGTTAGACTATAATGAGACGTTCATTACCTGTATGGTCATAGATGGGTCGCGTAGGGTCCAAGATTGTGTAAACATTTATCCATGAAACATATGTGTCCCTAGTCGAAAAACTATAAATTGGGAGGTAAGGAAGACGGTCCAATGCATCCAAGGAGTTCTAGTACAGAAAGGAATTGGGATCAAATGATCTATCGATTCTATTATGCGTATCTTACTATGTTTGTTTGTTTGATTTTGTTGTTCTAGTGATGTGGGTTAGACGATTAATGTCTTCTAGATGAATATTACCCAGACATGGTTTGATTCTTTAGTACAAATCAAGTCATGCCCAATTTATAGTTCACCATACCAAAAGTTCACGTGCACTTACAAGACATGCTCAAATTGATTGGGATTGTGAGGCTGCTAACAATCTTCATATGCAAGACATGTTATTTTTCTATGAAAGTTTATCTATTTATTATTTACCATTATCATTTACGATTATCATTATTATTGTGAAGGTTGGATTCATATATATGATATATATGAGGTTCTTGAAACCATACAAACATGGTGATATTCAACAAATCTTTGGCTTTCGATGTGTTCTTTCATGTTGATAAACCGAACAATGATAGACACAATTGCACCTAAGTCTTTGTTGTAGGTCAATAGATAAAGTACAAGCATAAGTATTATCTTGTTCGTTGTATTTATCTAGAATATGTTACTTTCGTCAAGTCGTTTGCAAGTCCAGAATATATCTATTCTTTATATTATTTTTAACAAATTAGTGTTTAGAAATAATTTTATGTTATATATTATGTAACTAATGATAATGATTAACATATTATTAAAGAACTTGTCATCCTTACTAACTCATAGTGTCATACACATGTCTAGTGAGTTTGAGTATAACCAAAACCAAATCAATTGCATACATAGTTCATGTGTTTACACATTTTACTCATGCTCACTAAATATATAGCCTTTAGTTTTCTCTGATTAACAACATATTTTTTATATTTTAAAATCATCACATCTATACTTTGCATGATTTAATCTCATAACCATTTAACTGTAACAAGGATATTACTTAACTATTCCTTAATGGGTGATATATAAAAACTTTTTAATTGCTTTATTTCACTTAAGTTTTTAAAATCTTTTTTTCTTGGAAATATGCTTCCAGTGTTAAATAAGTAAAAAATACTGATTTTGAATTAAGTACATAAATAAATGGTTTACAACTAATTAAACTAACGTTAAACATTACTTTTTCTAGGAATTTGGATTCTAGTGACATTTGGTCCAGGTTCCTTTGGGAACTTCACCTCCTCCTACGTGGTCGTCACGTGCCATGTGGCATGCCATCCCCTCTTATATTTTTAATTCAACTTATTTTTACTTATACTTTTTGTTACATATTTATTACTTCTAACTTCATATCTGTAAATTTGACTTTCACAAAATAAACTTTTTATTTTTTTTGTTTCCAATATGATACTTTCAAATGAAAATGTTTATGAATATTGCATTTGAGGTTTTGTTATTATTAAGTGGTGTTTAATTTCATTGTGTATTAAATTCCCCAAAGAAAAATACTGTTGTCTATAAAGCAACGATAACAAAAATTCTCTAAAAATAAATACAATTTAATATACCATTTTATGGTTCCATCAAAAGCCATATTACAAATTGTGATTTCTTCTAAATATTAACATGTTGTTTGTTGTATCTTGTACAAATAAAGTTGAAAACACTCTATTTTAGCTTATATAAAATTTATTATAATCATAGTATTGATTCATAAAATAAATGGCAAGAAGAATAGTAGTAGTCTACTAGACACAATAGCTGTGATACTTTGACCCGTGCCTATTTTATTGTTTAACTTACTATAATATATACCTTTTCTTTATTATTAATGTTATAAAATAATGACAATTTTTTAAATGCTGTACATTAGTAATGGACAATGACCCCAACATAACATTTTTACTAATGTTAAAATTAAAAATTAGTAGTAGCATATATAAAATAAAAAGTATAGAATTTGAAGATGATAACGTTGATAGATTATTAAAAAAAGTTGAGGTAAATACGTATGAGAAACATTTTGTTTGTTAGCAAGTTACTTGCATGGAGAGTTGCAAAAGCTAAGGGTGAATGGAAGGAGACAGGGGTGAGGGGCGTGACATTGGGGTGAAGAATAGAGCTTAAAATATGTGAGAAAACGTGTAGTTGCGTAACTAGTTTTGCTATTATTATTATTATTATTATTATTACTACTATAATTTAATGCATTTAGGATTTACTGGTCATTGCTAAGGAACCTTTATACAATAAAACACCGTTTAGAATTATAGAAAAACTTAAATTTTGTTGTAAATATGTATTTTTTTAACATCTAATTGGATCATTAAAGAGCCCTTATTGATATATCTCATCTGATCATCTTCATTACTCAAGTATAAAACATTGAGGCACTAGACTGGTATGTCCTCAAATAAAAGCTTACATTAGTCCTGAACCAGAGATCACTATAAGAAAGAAACTCATCATAGGTGGAAAAACCCCCTTGCTCAACCTAGAATCTTTCTTTTTTTTAATCACATATGAGACTTAGACTTAAAACTTTATTTATGAAGTCTTTGGTACCTTATCTTATCTTATTGTAATTGTGTAGTTGATATATTTGGGACATGTAATAGGACGAGTATATAAGACTGGGCATGTGATTAGTTATAACTTTTAAGGATTTTGATATGGTATTAGACGATACATATATATGTAATTACTCGAAACTGATATCATATATGTGACTTGTCGCTTTTAGGGAGACGTAGTTTAGGCTATTTTAATGATGATGGGAACTCTTGCTGATCTTTTCTAACCGTAAATATGATGAAGCAAAGAAAGAATATAAACGTAAGAACTTATATTTTACGACCTATTGCTCTCAATAGAGTAGAAGTTGTCTTTCACTTTATGTTAAGAGAATATGTCAAGAGAAAGAACAATCGAAAAGTTATAAGAATATGAAAAGAGCACTTGGATATGAAATAGGTTAGAGTAATAAGAAATATAATAACTTAATAATCATGTTTTCAATGTTCCACATAATGCTTGTATACTTACATATAGAGATAAGCCATCACATGTCATGTTTTTTTATGATTGTATACAAAAATAACAAATGTAGACCATTTTTATAAAGCACACACATTTTAATTATTAATTTTTTTTTAAATATATAATGGTTATTATATTTTATAATGTACAAGCGGCTATAATATAAGTTGAATTATAAACAAGTGTGCCTCAGCTCTAGATGCATAAACACCTTAAAGCGTCTTTTGCATTCAAAACATAAATCCTAAAAATTAATTTTTAACCACCTAAGAATATAAACTGATATCATCCGAAGTCTAGAAGAAGTAAAAAACTCACAAACTAATGAATAATTGTTGATGACTTTTTGCCTTCAGAAAAAACAAACTAATGAATTATCGTATACCCCACTGATATAAGACAGATTACATAATATGATTTTACAACTATGTGCCAAACTAGGAATAGCAATACTCTATCACAAGCCCGGGTGTTATTGATATTAGTTTTTCTATAATCATCTTTATATTTATATTAAAAATATTATTTTTTATTTCTTTTAATAAAATTATATATTTTTATATCTTTATCATTATATTTATCACTCTTCCACTTACAATTATTTTAAAAAAATATTAAAAATTTTATGTAGATTGTACTATGATTCTTTAAATATGAGAATAATCAGTAATATATTCTTTAATTCACTTACAATCATACCCATAACATAAAACATAAACTCACGTAAAATAAAAAACTATTATTAATCCTTTAACATCATTCCATCTTTATTTTATTTTATGACAAACCAATATTTGTGTTAACATGTCAATATGACAAGGTTTTCTCTTACATCTCATCAACACATGTACTGGTGCACATGATATATAATAAATATTAATTTTGAATGAGAAGCAATTATATATTATTAGAAAAATATTATAAAACTATTTATATTAAAGAGTATGTTATAGGTACACCATTATCTTCACATTCTTTCTATCTCTTTCTATATATGCATATATATACATAGAGAGAGATAGAAAGATGGGGTGTTCATATACAAGTTTGGGTGTTCATATAACCCAAGCCTTATATTAAATCAACATGGATGGTTTAGCATACATCAGTTTTATACATCAGATACACATTTATAACTAAACTTCACATACACTTTTATAACTAAACTTTAATTTAATTAAAAAAAATATTAATATCAATTTGTATTATAATGTTTTACTAATAACCTTATAAATAAAAATTAATATTAATTAATGTTTTAGTTAAACTAAGTTTAGTTATAATAAGAGTATGTGATGTATTAAAACCGATGTATGTTATACTATCCATGTTGATTCAATATAAAGGGTTTAATGGAATTTTAAGGTTTTAAGTTTATGAGTTGCTAATGATCCTTTGATATAATTGTCAAGAGGAATGTGGTAGGTTTTGGCTCTATTAAAAGTTAAGAGTTCAAACGTTAACGTTGATGAATAATTATTAACTTGATAATACTAATAAGGGTCACATCATTTAATTTCTCTCTTGTATACCACCTCACCACAAGAAAATAATCTAACTTTTTTAGCACCACGCACATTTTTTGTAATTATAAGCTCAGCCAAAAAAATAGTAGAAAAAACCCATCCATCTTGTATCCACGCCTGTTAACAAGTTAACGAGAGGGTTTTAACATCCTTAACGTCTCTACGTTGGATATATAACATCTTAACGCGTTACGGTGTACCACAAGACCTAAAAAGATAATTTATATATATAGGTGGCTTAGACATAAGTTAGGTGGTAGGGTAGTTGTTGCTTGTTTTGAGAAAGTAGTAGAAGTCTACCAAATGGAAAGGAGGGGTGTGTGGGGGTCTTAAACAGTCAAACATCCCCACATGACAGCTGTGTTATATTCCCATTACAATAATAATTTAGTTTTCCTATTTAATTATTTTCCTGTAAAATTAAAATCTAAAGTTCTCTACTATTTTTCTTACTCTAGTTTGCTATTTATAAAATATAGGATGGACCTCTCTAGTGGCTTGTCTACATAAAAAGGTGACATTTTATGTCTGTTTCAATCACTTTTAAAACAAGTAGAGTGAAATATAATATCACAATTTTATGAGTCTCGTTGTCATGAAAATTGTATCTATAATTTTTATATGAAAATGGTATTTTTGTTGCAAGTTTTATATTAACCTTTACCTTATGTAAAAAATATAAAATTACAAATCTATCAATTTCTTTTATGAGTTTATCTACTTTTATTTTCGCTCATACTTCCTATACTCCAATATTTTTTATTATTATCATAATTTTTACTTAGTAAGTATTTGTATTTTATTAACTTTAGAACTGGGGCATGAATTCACCAACTTCATCGTTGACATCAAGAGCACCACCATCATCGTTAACCTATGATGCAATGTTCAGCAGCCTAGAGAGAGAATATATGACATCCATAAAGGAGTGTGGGTGTCCCTATAGAAATGATTGAGAAATCATTATCATGTAAGCAAATAAAGTTCGATCGACTTTTGAGTCAAAAGAAAAAACAGACTCATAACAAGACTAGCTATGAATTGATACAAGAATACAATTCAAATTGAGTGACAAATAAGATGAGAGGGCAAGAAAATATACTTGAAAAAAATATATAAGGGAGAAACTTCTAAGATGAAAGACGTTTGTGAGATAACATTTAAGGATGAGTTTTGGGATATTGAAATTGAGATGGATATGGATTATAGCTTGGTTGTTCGTCATTGTGGAATTAAAAACAAGAGTATAGGTGATGTATGTTAATGTGTATGTGTGTACGACTAAGAGCAAAATAATAAGGTAACGAACTCAGAGAATCAATGAAGGATGACAGATGAAGATGAGGTGCTAGAGAAAGATAAAAAGAGTTGGTGAATTTTGTTAAGGCTTGATCATGGTTGGCTTGTGTAGGTGAGAGACATGAAGAGCGGGTCTTTTCTAAATATCTTGTATGTCAAACGTTACGAGATTATAACCGAGCCTAGTTAATGTGATTAGGGCAAATTAGTCTCTAATCTGTGTTTGAGTGAAAATACAACTAAAAATGTTTTAACAATGATTGTTTTAGGGTAAGTCTAGTGCTAACAACAATGATAAATTTTGGATTTGATTGTTTTCTAAATCTGTAATTTCTTTTCAATTAGTTTCTGGTAGTGCATAGATGAGAAATTTTTAGTACATATTTTTATATTATGAAAAAATAAGAACATATAGTATAAGAGACTATTTGAAAATGATTATATGTTCGCATCTTCTTGATGTCGTATGCAAAAAGGTTGCCCAAATGTCATCGGGTTGATCACAAAATGTCGAACAAAAACAAAATGGATCAACCTATCTAAATATGCAGCAAATCAAAGGTCCATGCTAACGTACAGATGCATCGCGGTCATGCATGCTCCGACTATAGATCATTCATGTTGAAAATGCTGAAATTTCAAAACCAATGATTAAGTTAAACTCAAGCCAAGATTGGACATATAATAGTTTCTGAATCGAATCTATTTAACAATAAGATCAAGATCACCAATGAGAATTGTAATGATGCAAACAACACTTACAAATTTTATAAGTAAGCTTTAAATAGTATTTTATTACAAATAAAACGATTATAAAACAATGAGTTTGATTTATTATTAAAAGCAAGGAGTTCGATTTTGTGAAAAAAATTAATGTGTTTGATCTATTATTTTAAACCAGTATATAATATTGGTTGGTTAATATAATATCAATTTATTATATAATTGATATCTCAAGATTTGACTTATCATGTGGCTTATTTTTACGGATCAAACCTAAGGGACCTAGACTCGTCCTGATTTTTAGGTTTTTTTATTTTTTTCAAAACCAAGGGTGGTGTTTCTAGGTTTCTCAAATCAAATTTTCAGGAGACCACTCGATTTCTTTTTCTGTGTCAGCTCACCTGTGAATATTCATCGGGCCTTCCCATCACCATCACCTCCACCACCAATCACATGCAACCTTCCATGTGTTACCGCTTTATTCCTCTATTTTCTTCACTCGCGAAGATAGTGTGTGCCCTAAAGAGTTAGAGATTTGATTGTGATCAAAGTACTAAAATCCTACTAGTGTACCATTTCGACCGCCAATACTCCCTTCTAATTTGATTCTTTTATTGGCACAAAGGAGAAGGGTTGCCTATAGTTTTGGTGTGGTTCGATCACAATGTCACTGAGTGCGAATTACCGTGTTGTTGCAAGCTATGTGTTAAGATTTGAAAATTGGTCTAAACCCTAAATAACAAGATCATGTATAAACACCCGGCTCGTACCACCAATATGTCCGTTTGGCCACAAGTAGCTCACGGATTTACTTTTGGTTGCCCAGGTGAAAACTTCCCAGTGAGGTCACCTATTCCTAGATTGTTGCCACCTGAGCACGCTTAACTGTGGAGTTCTCCTCATCCATATCAAATGCGTCCAAAATGTTTTGATGATATTAGAAATAAGACATTCCTTATAACCCATGAGTCTTTCCTGTTCACGACCAATGTGAGATTTTCCTAGAGCGTTACAAACACCCTCTTCCTTTTGGACTCATCGGCCTCGATAAGTTTGCCCCCGCCATCTCATCTATGGATGTAGGATTGCTTAAGGTGTCCCTCTAAACACCCCTAGTGACTCACCATTCTTGATGAGGTTTGCCCACCATCCCGAACGACACAGGAGCAGCTTTGATACCATTTGTAGCACCTGGCCCCTAGTACCACCAATATTGTGCGCTTTGCCCCGAGTAGCTCAAGGATTTACTTTTGGTTGATCTGGTGAAAAATTCTCAAGGAGGTACCCATCCCTAGATTTAAGCACGCTTAACTATGAAGTTTCTACTTTCATCCACAACTAATGCACCCAAAATGCGTTGGTGATATTAGAGACCAGACATTTCTTATGATCATAAATCTCTCATGTCCATGACCGATGTGAGATTTGCCTAGAGTGTTATGTCATGTGTCAAAACAATGGTGCGTGCTTTACCAGATATCTTTATCAACCATTCAAGGTGTTGTATCATGTACATCCTATGGTTCTAAATTGTGTCTTTTAGGTAGTATTTGTTTTTTTAAAAAGGTCTTCACAGGCTCTTCTGTTTGCGCCGCACAGATCAGCACAAACATTAAAATCTGTAAATTGTTTTTTTCAAGTACATTTCATTAAAAAAAGGCCAATGTGAGGTCTTATTGGCCTTTTTATTATGCAGACCTAAATATAACATCAAACCTCTTCTTAAACAATAACTTCAAGCCAGGTATTGCAGTTCATATCAGATTAGGGCTATTCCCGTGTATCTAAACATAGATCCAAATCAAAATGTCTAGATTGATCTAGTTGGTGTGCTTTTATTTATTGTCCTTACGTTATTTTTCTTTTCCTTTATTTTATACAAACAATCATCGTCATGTTATTCTAATATATCGGTGTTTCGAAAAGTGATAACTTATTTCATGATTTAACAAATTTAAACTTAAGAGGACTTATAATAACATTTTGATTTTCTTTTATTATGATATTCAACAGTTGATTTTCGGTTAAAAAATTACAAATCTTTACATATATATAGTTATATCAAAAGGCATTAAACCAGACTAGAACATGATAATCACTATCACTCACTTTTATAAACAATGAAATATAAAACAAGTTTTATATAATATGATAAATAAAGGGGTAATTTTACATTTTTTATCCTAAACTCATAAAATACGTATTTTACTCTAAACTTGTTCATGTAATCTATTTTAAACTTGTAAAATTACTATTTATTAAATAATATTAAATATATGTATTAAAAAGTATGTAATCTTATGATAAATGTAAGTATTCTACCAAACTAAAAACACCCACAACTATACGTCATACGTTGATACAACAATTTTGAAAGAAAAAAGAGCGGTATTTGCTTTTTTCAATGCAACTTTAGTTTTGTGGTTTCTATTTTGTCCAACATATTTATTTGTCCTCACGTCAATATAAATATGAGCCCCACAAAATTAAAATAAATAAATGATGAAAGATTTAATCCCTCAAAGTTGAAAAGGATATATCAAGACCTAAAGAATCTGGATTCGATTGTGTTAATAGACCTTTTCCTCCAATCTGATGGCGATATTATATCATTCCGAATTTAACAATTATGTGATGAAACCTTCAAACCATAGTGCAAACTATTAATTATTATTAGCCAAATTAAATTATATCACTATATTATAATATTTGACTATTTGTCATTATAAAAATGCAACATAATTTTATATTTTATTTAAACATTTTATAAATTGTTTAACAGGACATATGAAGTGCTAGATATTGTCATAAATTATAACATACTTTATTTTATTTTGATATCATATACACATATTTTTCTGTTTTGATGTGATTGTTGTAGTTACTAAAATTATCTTTTATGGTCATTTTCTTATCTACAACATGAATTTTAGCTTGAATTTAATGGAGATAAAGTTTAAAACACGAGTTATCTAAATACACAACATTAGATTCACGTATCATATAACCGTTCTCTGTTTAACCGTAAAAATTATACCAAACAACCATAAAATTACTTCATTTTGTTGTTTTCTTATAAATTGGCTACTCTAATGATTTTCTCTATTATGTCTACGTTTATGTGTTGAGTTTATGTGGTGGCCTTTACTAGAGACCAAGACTTACTTGTCATGTACCTAAATATATATTAGTGTACGTATATGCTTCCACAAACCCACACATACCATTTGTCTTTTTCCGGAAAAAGGTGTTAGTTATATAAATTTATCATTTACTAATAATACTAAGAGGTTTTTCAAACAATAAAACTTTTAGATCTAAATATATACCAAATATCTTCATGTTATAGAGATTTAAACTAATATTACTTTTGTAGAGAACAAATATCATATTATCAGACGACTAGCTTATGGGTACTAGGAGGCTTTAATTTGTGTAATATACAATAATTTGAATACTTTAAGGTGTTCTAATGTTGAAGTTTAGCCTCAAAATAGTTATATAAAATTGTATGACTTAAGATTAGACCGCCTTCCAACCATAGGGACTAAACGGAAACTTTCATCCCTAATAGAACATCATGTTGTAACACGTCTTCCTTTTATTATTGAGGTCAATGATAAAATCTTATGATATGTAAATATAATGGTTAATAATATTAAATTAAGAGTTGCCTAAAAAAAGAACTCACATATAAAAATTAACAACTTTTTTATTTATAATAGAAAAACTCAAAAAAAAGGAACTTTAGAAAAAATAGGTTTTTTTTTCCCTAGAAGAAGTGTTTGGAAATCATTTATATATATATAGTGTATATTTCATCTTGAAAGATCTAAGTTTTTATCGTTTAAAAATATTTTGTTCTTCATCGCCTAATGACATTCAAACTCGTGTTTTCTCTTAGATAACACCATACGTTTTTTACATAATAAATCCAATGATATTAGTAAACACTCTTAACTCTCCTCTAATTCCCACACTAAATTTGTTAAAAGATCTCAAACCGATGGGAAGCTTTGTTCCTCTCATAATCCTCTCTTAAAAATAAATTCATTTATAACTTTCAATAAAAGTATAGAATTATATGCCCATAAAAACCTTAATTGTTTTATAAATTTTGAATTTGATTTATAGTCTCTTATTTTGGTAAGGGATATTGTGTTTGCTTTCACATTGACGTTATCTCTTCTGTCTTACGCGCGACAGTGCCTTACAAAACATTTTGACTTATGTATAAGTTTCACTAAAGACCCCTAAACTTTCATCGATGTCATCTTCCATCCTTCAACTCTAATACTATGACATAATAGACATAATAACTATTCTTTGATAAACTTATGTAGCAAAAACTACATACACGGGGAAAATATGGATTTTAGCCAGTTTTGTAAGTAACATGAAAATTCTCTAACTTCTAAATCTATAAAGTAGGTTGAATTATTTATTTATAATGTAGGTTAGCATGTTATGATGTTTAGCAAGTAATAGGAATGTTGTTTAGCATGTTAATAATGTAGGTTAAATTATTTATTCATAGAGTTAGAGAAATGGCCTCTTTTATAACATAGACCAAGTGTGAAGAAAATCATTGTGTCTTCTGAGGGTGTTAAATGATAGTATTCGCAGTAGAACATGACACAGACTAGAAAATCATGACTGAAAAGAACCCGGACACATAAGGACTGTCACGGAGTGACACAAACACTACTGGTTTAACATAAATTTTTGCTTTATTTTATTTTTCTCATGTTAATACTATAAATTTGAACTAAATTTACAAAGTGAATGTTATAAGTTTGAGTCTCACTTGGTGTAATGTGGTCTAAGTGGGCAAAGGCTTTATCATAATTGACCTTTGGGTAGTTGGTTCCCCCTATAATGGTGGGCGGGCCTGGTCATTAGCATCATCTGTGTTCGCGGGCATGGGTGGTCTTACTTACGCTAATAGGTTTATCTGGATAACTGAACTTAAAGTATACATTGGTTGTTCAATATAATTAATTGCATCTACATTATAAAACTCCATGCTTATTTCACTTTAGTGCTTAGATTTTTACATAAAATGTTGTTTTAGTTTAAACCATGACATAAAACATATTCTAAACGCGCAAACACACCCCAAATGGCTTTTGGCCCAATGATATCCGGGTACGTACATAGCGGTGTATCTCTCCACGGGGTTGAGTGTTCGAGCCTCATAGTGGAAGTTGAGCTAGATTTAGAAGTAGGATTAAATGGGGTGGGTTTGTTGTTCTAATACATAAACACACGCATTAGGGAACTGGTTAAGAAAGTGAAACTTTGTTTGTTGTGTTTTGATTTGATAAAACACACCCAAGTCCAAACCTATGTGTTTGTGTTAGGTTCGTGTTGTTTCTGAAATTAACGCCCCTACTTTTGATGATCCTGATGTCATAGTTGACTCCCTAAGTCACCCTTCTAGCTTCTATTTACAGGATGATCAACAATTGAAACACATTTCAATCAAGAGGAGATGAAGGGACATGGACTAAACTTTGATCTTGCTCATTTCTTCGGTACAAGTCAGCATGAAAGAATTAGGTTTTGTTAGTAAAATGCCTTGTTGTGATTAAAGCTTTAAATTAATTAAATAAGAATTAAGAATCTTGGAGTACTTTTCAAGATAAATTCAAATTTAAATCAAGATCAAGTTCTATACATCAAATACCCTTTACATGATCGAATTTAAAAGCTTGATGTCATCAAAGGTGGGTGTTTGATCCATGAGTTTTGTTCTTCACGATCAAGCTTCTATGACCATTTTTATGCAAGTTTAGAAATATATTTAGGAGAATGTCATGTAGAATTTGAATCTTGTTCTTCTTCTTTAAGAGTGTTTTTTAATTGCTTGGTAGCTCAACTACTCAAATTATGATGCCTTTACATCATTAACAAAGAGTAACGAACATTATAAATTGATTATGAGGTGTTTAGTTGATAGTTATGATGTTTAATTCTATTATATTATATGCTTATTAAGGTTGAACATGTTTACTTTAAGTATGTTATTGTTTGTAGGTGCTAGAAGGCAAAAATGCATCCTCGACGAGAAAATGCCTATTATGCTTAATATATTTAGTTTGATCTTTCTTAATTTTACCCTTCATCCAAGTAGTCTTTTCTTCGTCAAAGAAACCAAGTCCATTTGTTAGAACAGCTTCCATCGAGTCTTAGCTTTATGAAAGTATTGAAACAAGTGAAATGACCTGATGTGCAATCACGCGAATGATAAATCAAATTAAGTCAAATTAGGCACCATCGTATCATAAGTTGACCATTATATTAGTCACCGTATAATCGACAGATTTCATAGAACAAGCATCGTAGATCTTCACAACCACTGTATCATACGCTGGGGTGGGCGTATGATACGCCGATCACCCTAACAACCTCCGGATTTTAGTTTTTTCTCCCTTGTTTGAACCCATTATTATTAGGGTTTCGAATTAGACTCATCCTCTGGGAATTTTGATTTTTTGAAGGCAATTTTAGGAGTTACTTTCACTATAGTTTCACCCAAATCAAGCATCAACAACATCCAGCCAAACATTGAAGATCCAAGCATGCCGATGAGTGACTAACTCGTTCGTAATCACTTTCGGAGGAGAGTTCTTGTAAGTGAAGCATTAGCTTTAGTTTGAGTTGATGTTTTGGGTTATATTCTTTTACACAAGAATCTAATTATGAGTTTGATTAAAGTTAAAGACTTATTTATGTTTAAGTATTCACATGCTTGCATTCGCATTCGGTTTTCTTGCATCATGAGTAGTTTATTTTGTATGTGAATTCTTTTCATGGATGAATTGGTAATTGTGTGAACAAGAGATACTTAAAATGTTTTGTTTCATAATTATTAATTTATTCAATGATTTTGCAAATTCATGTCAAGTGTAGACCTGTGAACTTGAATCTTAAAAGTGATTGTCTTTATCGTTATTTTTTTCCAAACCCACAATCAAGTTCATTACTTTATTAATTATTTACATTTAATTTACTTTTCATCTTAAACAAAAAACCTAAAAATATTTGCTTTTTTGTATTTTGTTTCGTGTTTCAAGTTCTTAGCTATAAAGTTTTACACTTTCGACCAATTTCCTATGGAGATGAATCTTACTTACTAGTACTAGTTATACGTAGTTAAATCCTTTAAATTAAATTTTTTATCCAACCACGACAACACGATCAAATACTTATTCACATTAAAAGTTTTATATGCAAACTCCTTATTGCTATAACTTTACTTACAATCTTAAACGTGCGACCATCATGGGGAAAGACAAAGGATAAGCATAAGGGAGATGGTAGCAATATGAGGTTTGAAGAAGGTAATATATACAGTGATACAAACGGCTATTTGGTTATTTATGAAGATATAAGTGATTTGATCTCTGAACAAAAATCTACCAATGTTGATAAGGTTGTGGGAGAAATTAAAGTTCTCAAATATCTATGACTATGGCTTAAGAATAGATCTAGAAAGTAGTCACTTTCATGAGATCAATGTTATAGTTTTAATGTATTTAATATAGGAATTTGATTTGGATCCTTTTGTTGTATGTACTATTTAGGCTAACTTATTACAACATTTAAAGTGGAATCCTTAAATATATATGAGTATATTTGGTATATTATGTGGAATGATTTTCAGTGGTTGTGAGTGCAAGAGAGAGAGAAAATGTTATTGTTGATTGGTATATTTGAAAAATTACTGTTTTTCCCTATAATTTTTTAATATTTTGAAAATAGTTGTGGGTGGATGAGAGATAATAAGTAATGATAAGAGTATAAAGTAATTGTTTAATTGAAAAAAAGACATAAAATATAATGATTTTAATGCAATTATATGAATAAATATAAGAAATTCACAGTGAATGCTCTTAGTCTTTGGAGTAATATATTGTTTGTTGGCCTTTCAAAATAATTATAAAGTTTGAGGAGATGAGGGACTGTAATTGTTGAACATTATAAAGAGCAAGGGGTGGAAAGGGAAAATAGTAGAGCAATAATGTTTGGTTTCCCTACCAAAAGTGGTTCTCCTGATGTGTCACATCTCCATTAACTAACATGCATGCGTTTTAAATGATGAGGTAAATTATGACCATATTTTTATAGTAAAGATCAATACCTTTTCTTTTTTGTCGAAACCAAAATGTTGAATACTTGAATTTCGCTCATTTAAACAATAGTTTGTATATATTACATATGTCAAAGTACATAAAAGTCTATTAGAGAAAAATAATAATAAAGGTGTCAAGTAATGTCATAAAGTTTATAATAATGCATCTATACGGTTTTGTGTGAAGTGTTTTAAAAATAAAATATACTGATGGTAAAATACACGTACAAATGATCAATAGAAGTATATTAGTAATTGTTTAAAAGAATATGAAATGTTTGAAGAAAGTTACATGTTAACATATGAAATTATGATCGTTTTAATTGAAAAATAATATCTTCGATAAAAATAACAACATTAGTAATTTTGATACTGAAAACGTTCTCTGTTTAGATTTTGACATGTTAAGACTACATGTCAATAAAGATAAAAAAAAAGAAAAAAATTAAACCACCAATGTACGTGTATGTATACCAAATTTAAAGGCTTATTAAAAAGTATATTAAAGATTTCTTATATGAAACTAAAAAAATATACTACTTTTTAATGATATATATTATTATGATTAATATTAACTATGTCTAAGTTAAGAAATTCCTTTATTTGATATCGACAACCACCTTTTAGACTATGCAACTATTTTTTGAGGTGTGTTCTCAGCCAATCTTCGTTCACTTCTCATCCTTCTTTTTATTTTATACCGTCCATTGGTACGCAGGTTAAATCATCTATCAAATTATATTTGTTATATTATTTATTTTTGGTTAAATCATCTATTAAAAATATTAAAAAAATTATAAGAGTTGAACAATGAATTTTAAATTTACAGATGAATTTTTCTCTCTGCTTCTCTCACAACCATTCAAAACCATCTCATAAATTTAAGGACTCACACTCACATAATTATAAATCATGGGCTGTGAATGCTCTTAGGCTTGATTTTATAAGGGTTTATAAAATTTCAATTTTATTATTAAAACATCCTATTATTTTTATCTCTCTTCATGTATGTATATTTATGTATAGAGAAAGATAGAGATTATGAAAATAAATTGGATGTACTAGTAACATACATTTTTTATAATTACTTTTTAAAATACAAACCCTTTCTCACCGGTTAAATCAACTTTAACATTGTGACTTTTATATATATACACACATTTTTATCAAAGAATACAATCAGTTTGTAAATCTATTTGTAAACTACATTATTTTTTGTTGACCACTTGCAACCATTTAAGAGAGGTGCACAATTTAACCACAATGGTACTATTCGGATACAAGCCCTTTAGTAGATTTATTAATCTATTAAACATGTGAATATATATTTATATTTGTGTATTTTTTATTTATATACGCATATATTTAAAAACTAATTTTCAATTCCACTTAACTTTATTATATTTAACCGGTGTTTGATGCTCATACTATACAGAGGGGATGTGAGAGTAAAATCTATAGCTAAAGGCAACACTTTTGTTTGAATGTGAATTTTTTTAAAATATTCATTAAATTTTAATATTGTTTAACATTTATGTTTAGTTAAAGGTTGTGTTATTCAACTATTCTTGTTAATGCTAATTAGTTTTAACCATGTGTTAGATCTAATAATAATCATAAGTCATATAAGAGACTTAAATCATAAAACCAAACAATTTATAAGTTAAATGAAATATAACAAGTATAAACTTGTAATTGTTCACTTTGCCGCAACGCGCGGGTTACCCACTTTTTAATAATCAAATTCAATCGAACCCCCATAAAATTTTAAATTGAGTCAAAAGAAACGTAAACACCGACATCCAACAATGAGATATTTATAAAAAATGATATTTTGTCAAAGCAAACTTTTATTAAATATGAAAAATTATTTATAAAACAAAAATACTAAAACCATGGTTTGAAACAATGAGATTATTTATTAAAATTGACATTTTTCAAACCCATATTCTTAGAACGAAATATTTCTTAACATATTTCTAATACGACAATTATTAAAATAGAGTTTTTAGAATGAAAGTTTTAAAAAATTAATAAAAATATTTTATGAACTAAAGTAATTACACACACATAATTTTAGTTATATCTTATATCAAAATAGTATTTTTTTATATTTTCTAACTTTTCGTTAATTCATAATATTTTTATTTTAACCTGTTTAATACACGAGGTTTTAACCTAGTATGTTATAAACTAAGAGAATTCATAGTGGATTTCTTATCACTATCTATATGATTTACTAAAAATTATTAATTTTCTCTCTTATTTCAATTAAATTAATATTTTTATATACATTTATCATTATGTTTTCTTTATCATACACTCACAACCACTTTAAAAACTATTAACATATTTATAAAGGCTGAACAGTAATTCACCAAATATACAATTGAACAGTAAAATTTTTATCTCCCTCACTCACGACAATTTACATGCATTTCTTATAATAAAGTGAATTGTCGTTTTCCTCCATGTGGTTTGGTCATATTTGTCATTTTCATCCAAAAAGGTTTTTTCTTACATTTGTCTCCCCAAGGTTTGAAATAATTATCATTTTCATCCAAAAATATGAATTCCGTGGTAAAATTTTTTATTAACAATACGTAACCATAAATTAGGATTTCATTTTTATATAAAAATTTTCATCCAAAAGATTTAACAATGAATATTTAACATTTTAAATAATGGAACTAATATTTTTGGATGAAAATGACAATGTTTCTCAAACCTTGAGTAGCCAAATGCAAAAAAAAATTTTTAGATAAAAATGAAAAATATAACTAAACCATAGGAAGAAAAAAACATTCACTCATTATAATATAATAAATACACTTAAACATTTATAGAGAACACACTCTAAATACTCTAATAAAGATTAATTATCTATTTTAAACAATTTATCAAATATCAAATTAGTGGTCAAAATTTCCCTAATATTTTACAAATTTTCAAAGCTAGCTTTCTTCTCTCACCTCCTTCCATAAATGTCATCCTTTCTCCATATGCACCCAAAAAATCTTTAACCAAAACACACGCACAACCCCCATTAACAATGTCCCTCCTCTGTTCACATACACCCTTCGCATATCTTGCTCAAATACCTCCAATGCTCCATCTTTTTCTGAAAAATTCTTAAAAAAAGACTCCAAATCTTTAGTGGGTCAATGGATTTTGGGGGTTTGATGCTCTGCTCTGCTCAGACAACCATAATAACTCTCTGATTTCTGCTACGCCTTCGATTCAAACCCCCAATCTTGCGGATTTAAACGTGAACAGTCTCTTTCTTCCTCTGTTTCTGCCTCTGCAACACCTCTGAATCAAGATCAATGGAGGGAGATGAAAGTGCCTAAGCTCAATCAAGATGATTTTTCAAAGGGGATCACTACAACAGCAGAGATCTAACAGTTGCTCTGTTTTTTCTGATTCGCATAACATGCTTAGCTTTTCTTCACCTAACGCACAATGGGCCACTGCGTTGCCTTATTACGCTCGTAACACCACTGGTACTGTGTGTTTGTTGCTCCATTTTTGTCTTATGTTCTTGAATCAAACAGTTTTTGAAGAAAAATGTGAAAAACCCTTGTTTTGTTTTGCTCTGTTTTTCAAGATTTGAGCTTGAATCTTTAAACCGAACATGGTTTGTAATTTTTGTTAATGGTCATTTGGGGTTTCAGATTGAACCAAATGTAGGCGATAATAAGCTTTGTTTTGTGGTTTTTATGTGTCAAAATGTGACATTTTGTGCTTTTGATTGAAGGTTATGGTGTTTCGAGGGATGATAACAGGGGTGAAGGGGCCATTTACACCATCACAGTGGATGGAGTTAGAACACCAAGCGTTGATCTACAAATACATAACTGTAAACGCACCGATTCCCTCTAATCTCCTTATTCCGATCAGAAAAGCCCTTGAAACCGCTGCATTTTGCTCTTTTCCGGCGACAAATCTCCGGCATAACCCCTGTAAGTTCACCATTCTTCACCAGTTTAACAAAAGAAACTGTGGTTTATGTTTGATTCTGATGGTGAATGTTGGTTTTAATCAGATGGATGGGGTGGTTTCCACATGGGGTTTTCGAATAACTCCGATCCGGAGCCCGGGCGGTGCCGGAGAACCGACGGCAAGAAGTGGCGGTGCTCCCGCGACGCGGTGGCGGATCAGAAGTACTGTGAACGGCATATGAACAGAGGCCGCCATCGTTCAAGAAAGCCTGTGGAAGGCCATACTGGCCATTCCGTCAACAACGGACCCGCCACTAACGCCTCCTGTACCGCCGCGGTGGGAGCTGGTCCCACCGCGACGATAAGCACCACCACTTCCTCCACTATAATTACCCAACAAAGTCAACACCAAATGAATAGGTAAAGTTTGATAATGTGTGTCACATTGTCTACAGTTTTTGGGGATTTTGTGTGATTAACTAATTGAAACTGTTGATGTGTGAATATTGTGCAGAAGTTTCTTAAACAAGGGGAATATGGAGTCTGTAAAGCTTCAAGATTCAACAGGTGAATCTATACTATCTGCATCATCAATTGGGCTAACACCGAAGGCGATTTCGGGTCAATCAGAGTTCGGGTTGGTTTGTTCGGACTCGCTGCTCAACCCGTTACAGAAAGCCGAAGACGGAGGTCATAAATCCCCGAACTCGCTTCGCCAGTTTATCGATGACTGGCCACATCTTGACAAAACCCAGTTGTCGATCTCCATTCCGATGTCTACCTCGGACTTGATGTCGTCAAACTCATCCCCAACACGCGAAAGACTCAACTTTTCGCCTCTAAGAATGGGGTTGGGGCTGGGTAACACACCGCCCACAAGTGTTCGATGAAACGTCGCAACCAGTAAACTGGATCCCTGTTTCTTGGGAAGCCTCATCGGGCGGGCCATTAGGTGAAGTCTTGAACCACAATACTAACAACAGTCGGTCGGGTTTAAATCTTATGATGGACGGTTGGGAAAGTACCAACAGACGACACTGTCCCCGACCGGAGTGCTGCAAAAGACGGGTTTTAGTTGTTTTTCAAATAGCAGTGCAGGAAGCAGCCCAAGAACAGATAACAGTCTTCTCGGATCCACACTTATCGCGTCTTCTTTGCCTTTGTTGTAAGCGCGATCTATTAGGATTCGCGTCGAAAATTCAATTAATTATGTTTGTTGTTAAGTTAATTGTTGTGTTTAATGTTTGGAACAACACTACTGACCCAATTTAATGAGCTCCAAATGTTGTTGGCATGAAGTTTAAGTGATTTTGGTGGTATCATCATGTGGGGTGTGAGAATGAAAATGAAGTAGCAATTATGAGTGCAATATTTGGTTGGTGGGAAGCATGTTTGTTGTTGGGTGGGTGTAACTCTTTGGGGATCTCTGACTCTTATTTGTGTGACCCCATTGTCTACTATTGTTGTCTACAAATTACTCTTTCTAAAGTTCCAAATGATAATATGTAACCATGGTGTTTGATGATTTATTATTTTTGATGATTGTGTGATGGTTATAAATGTCGAATCGCAACCTATGGTTAATGATGAAAGGCTACAAGGGCTTTGTGTTTCTTGATTGTGGTCCAATTTATCGACACATAAGTCTTGTAGTTGTTGATGGGTGACAAGAGTGTAAGTAATTGTGGTCCTGTTTATCAACACATAAGTCTTGTCGTTGTTGAAGGGTAACACGAGTCCAAGGGCGCGGCAATTTGATTGGGACACTATGGGCTTGGCGCGAGTTTATAGATTCTTGGCTTGGATCAAGGGAGGAGGGGGTCATCATTTTCCTTCCTTTGGCTTCTCCTCCTAATATGTACTTTTTTTTATTTTTTCTTAAACTCTTGTTGAACTGTAAAAATGTTCATACACTCCTTTTCTTAGCACTCTCTCTTATAATATACACGTTTACTAGATGGTGTGAGGGATATGTGAGCATCATCATGCCAAATTTACCTCTGTTGTTGTAACACCTTAATATATAAAGTTAAAGTCTCGGTTTAAAAGTTAAAGGGTGGAATTTTGCATACAATAAACTTATGGGTCAATGGTTTTAAAAGAACAAACCCTGAACATTTTCTGTTTAAAGAATGAAGCCGCCATGCTTCTTCCTTTTGTGCGTAAAATGGTTTCCAAATTAAGCTAGAAAGAGAGTGCACCCTCGCTAGAGAAAAATTTCAAGAGGAAGAAAGGTAAGGTTTTTTGTTCTTCTTATTTCTTCTTCATAGATCTAAGCAAGAAGCATGCTTGGAATCATGTTTTCATAAAGATCTATTGATGAAGGTGGTAACTTTGTGTATTTGTATGTAGATCTCGGCTCAACTATTCTCGGTTCTAGGGTTTATTCAAGAAGATATCTAGGTGAGTTCTAGCATCCCTTATTTACAAATGTCTTAATGTTTTTGGGACTAGTATGCATACCACTGGGTGTTTACATGAAATTGATAGATATAATATGTAAAGTTTAGATTTTTTATGATAATAAGTAGGGTTTTGATAGTCTTTTGCTTGTTTAATCATGTTTAATGATAAAGTATGATGACCTTAAAAATATAATCCTCAGATCTGATAAAGTAGCATAAAAGTGGTACTAAAATTGTATTGAAATGATAAAAAATGGTTATGAAGTGCTATAGTGCTATTGCAAGCGAAGTAACACACCACAACTATAGTGCCTCTAACAAGCGAAGTAACACCTCACAACTGTCCTTGTAGTTAGAGAGAAAAATGAAAACAAATGACCCCGTAAGCGAACATATCTCGCAAGTATAGGAGTCCCCTATATCTTCTCATACTTGAACTAAACGGAAAGTCCACATAAGTGGAGTTGTATTTCTGTAACTCATAACACTTAATACATATTACATATAAAGTCCGTTTAAGTGGATTTATACTTTCTTAACTCATAACACTTGAGCATATTACCTTGTAGAGTTTCGGTAAGTGGAGTTACATCTCTGTAACTCATAACCCTTAGATTGTTTCATGATATTGCCTCTTTAATTGACCTAAAGCCCTTGTATTTGATCTTTCCCCGAACCTCCTACACTTTGTCATATTTACATCAAATCATTGTAAGTAACTCATGCCTCGACAACTCAGTTATAATCTCTATGACTGATCTAACTCATACCGAGGTAAAATAATGCATAGAATATGATAATGTGACAACTCACTTGATTTCGTTATGCCAATGCATAACACAACCATGTAACGTAATTTTCATGACAAAAATTCTTTCAACATAGGGATAATGTAACATCCGGTAATTTTCCGTTACCAAAGTCCGTTAGTTTCGTTATGATCTTGCATATACGTGTCGTGACCACACACTAGTTTCATTGAAAGTTGGTGACTTAATGTGACACCCTACACATATCCCACATTGGCCGTGGACAGAAGAGATTCCTGGTTTACAAGGAATGTCTGGCCTCTAACATCAACAACGCGTTTTGGGCGTATTGGCTGTGGATGAGAGGAGAACTCCACAGTTAAGCGTGCTCAGATGGGAGCAATCCAGGGATGGGTGACCTCCCTGGGAAGTTTTCACCCGGGCAACCAAAGCAAATCCGTGAGCACCTCGTGGGCAAAGCGGACAATATTGTTGGTGTGAGGGGTCGGGTGTTACAGAATGGTATCAGAGCCACTCCTGTGCCTTTGGGGATATGGGACATACCTCACCAAGGATGGTGACTTCTCGGGCTCATCGAGGACGATGAGTCCAAATAGGGGGTGCTTGTGACACCCTACACATATCCCACATTGGTCGTGGACAGGAGAGATTCCTGGTTTACAAGAAATGTCTGGACTCTAACATCAACAATGCATTTTGGGCGTATTGGCTGTGGATCAGAGGATAACTCCACAGTTAAACGTGCTCAGATGGGAGATACATCGATGGACTGGTACCGGAGATACAAAGCATGGTCACCACTGCTAGACCAACTACGATTCAGGAGGCTGTCCAATTGGCCTACAAGCTGACTGACCAAGCCGTCACGTAGGGCAAACTGCCCCCGCGTGGTGCTACAAGCAGTTGTAATGACAATAAGAGGAAGTGGGAACCTTCTACCAATGGAAAACAATCTTCATCCTCCACTCCACAACAACAACACATCAAGAGATTCAACCAACCACAACCTATTCAAGACTCAGGTAGTTTTGGCGGCTACCATGGCAACCTCCCAAAATGCAACAAATGCAAGTTTCATCACAACGGGCAGTGCACGAAGAACACTTGTGAGAGATGTGAAGGTTTGGACATGTTGTCAAGAATTGCAGGGTGAACCTTTCAGTATAAGCACGTTAACAACAACCACAACAGAACTACAAACAGCCTGGGTGTTATGAATGTGGACAATCTGGTCACCATCGGAGGGAATGTCCGAAACTAAAAAGGAATGGTAACAATGGTGCTGATAACCGCCCTGGCAACGACAACGAATATGACAGGGGCAATGGTAATGGTGGAGCTAAGGGGAGAGCTTTCATCATTGGATCAGGTGAGGCTCGTAATGACCCATCTACGGTAACTGGTAAATTTGCTATCAATGTTGCTTTGCCTCTGTGCTATTTGATTCTGGTGCTGATAGAGTTTCATTTCGCACAAATTCAGTCGATTGCTAGATGATAATTCTGTAGCCCTAGATACGAATTATACAGTAGAAATAGCAGACGGTAAGATCATCGACTCTTCGCCTATATACAGGGGTTGTAAGATTAGTCTATCTGGGCATGATTTTGATATTGACCTTCTATCAATTACATTTGATAGCTTTGATGTCGTTGTTGGCATGGATTGGTGTGTCTAAGAACCAAGCCGAAATCATTTGTCGTGAGAACTCGTTCGACTACCTTTGCCTGATGGAAAGATACTCACTGTGGAAGGCGACAAGAGTGGTGCAGTGGTTGGCATTATCTCATATATGAAAGCACAGAAGTGGTTGAGGAAAGGGCATTTGGCAATTTTAGCCCTAGTTACTGTAAAGATTACGGAGGAGAAACGACTGGAATACATTCCGATTGTTAGAGATTTCCTGAGGTATTTCCCGAGGACCTACCTGGCCTTCCTCCACACAGGCAGGTAGAATTCTAGATTGAGTTAGCACCTGGAGCAGCTCCGATCGCTCGGGCGCCGTACCGTTTAGCACCGAACGAACTACAAGAGTTATCCAAGCAATTGCAGGAATTGCTGGACAAGGGATTTATACGTCCCCGCTCTTCACCCTGGGGAGCTCCAGTGCTTTTCGTGAAGAAGAAAGATGGAACCTTCAGAATGTGTATTGACTACCGCGAGTTGAACAAGGTGACAATCAAGAATAGATATCCACTTCCGCGCATTGATGACCTTTTGACCAGTTGCAAGGATCAAGCTACTATTCCAAGATCGATCTGAGATCAGGTTATCATCAGCTACGAGTTCGAGAGGAAGACATCTCGAAGACAGCATTCAGAACTCGTTATGGGCACTATGAGTTTGCAGTAATGCCTTTTGGATTGACCAATGCCCCAACAGTTTTCATGGACCTCATGAACCGTGTTTGCAAACCTTATTTGGATAAGTTTGTCATTGTCTTTATTGATGACATACTAATCTACTCTCAGAATAAGGAAGATCATGAGGATCATTTTGGAATTGTTAAAGAATGACAATTGTATGCAAAGTTCTCAAAATGTGACTTTTGGATGCGAGAAGTGCAGTTTTTTGGTCATGTAGTGAACGAAAAGGGTATACATGTAGATCCTTCAAAGATTGAAGCAATCAAGGATTGCCGGCACCGAAAACGCCTACTGAGGTGCGACAATTCCTTGGTTTGGCAGGTTATTATAGGCGATTTATCGAGGGATTCTCAAAGTTAGCACAACCTCTAACTGCCCTAACCACAAAAGAACCATCTACAAATGGGGCAGCCAAGAGGAATCAGCATTTCAAACACTTAAAGACAAACTCTGCAGTGCGCCGATCCTAGCATTACAAGAAGGAACGGATGACTTTGTTGTTTATTGTGATGCATCCATCCAGGTTTGGGATGTGTACTGATGCAACGCAATAATGTCATTGCTTATGTGTCTAGAAAACTCAAAGTACACGAGAAGAATTACACAACGCATGATCTGGAACTAGGAGCTGTAGTGTTTGCCTTGAAAATCTGGAGGCACTACTTATATGGAACCAGGTGCATGATCTACATAGACCACAAGAACCTCCAACACATATATGACCAAAAAGTTGAATATGCGGCAACGACGATGGTTAGAACTGCTCAACGACTATGACTGTGCCATTAAGTATCACCCGGGTAAGGCTAATGTGGTAGCCGACGCCTTCAGCCGAAAGGAAACCCCTAAACCTCGTCGAGTACGCGCACTGCAAATGACCATTCACTCCGATCTGCCAGAGCAAATCAAGGTTGCCCAATCTGAAGCCTTGAAAATTGAGAATCTAAAGGCGGAATCCATGCGAGGCATGGAGAAACAGCTAGAGACCAAGACTGATGGAATTCGTTATTTCATGGAACGGATCTGGGTACCACAGTATGGGAATTTACGAGATCTAGTAATGGATGAAGCTCATAAGTCACGCTACTCAATCCATCCAGGCTCAGATAAGATGTACCAGGATTTGAAGGAATGTTATTGTGGCCGAACATGAAAGCTGAGATTGCCACCTATGTAAGCAAATGTTTAACTTGCTCCAAAGTTAAGGTGGAATATCAGAGACCATCCGGTTTACTTCAGCAACCTGAACTTCCAGTGTGGAATGGGAGCAGATCTCGATGGACTTTGTCACAAAGTTACTCAGGACTCCCAGCGGGTGCGATACCATTTGGGTTATAGTAGATCGCTTAACAAAATCCGCTCACTTTCTAGCAATCCGAGAGACTTATCGACTAGATAAGTTGACATGAATTTACCTAAGAGAAATAGTCTCCCGGCATGGTGTACCGGTATCTATCATATCTGATCGTGATGCTCGGTTCACTTCTCATTTCTGGCAATCTTTACAACGATCATTGGGAACGCGGTTGGACATGAGCACTGCGTATCATCCGCAAACCGATGGTCAGAGTGAGCGTACAATCTAGACACTAGAAGATATGTTACGTGCTTGTGTGATTGATTTTGGCAGCAACTGGGAAACTCATTACCGTTGGTTGAGTTCTCCTACAATAACTTTATCACACATCAATAAACCGCACCCTTTGAGGCACTATATGGGCGTAAGTGTCGATCACCTATTTGTTGGGCAGAAGTTGGAGAAA
>JACVEC010000293.1:0-45720 GCA_025215565.1 Flaveria ramosissima | reverse complement strand
CAAGCCCCCTACTTTTGACGGTAATGGCAATGCTGCTGCTGCTCACCGATGGGTGAGAGAAATGGAGGCTGTTCTCGACATAAGCGAATGCCGAGAAGATCAGAAGGTAAAGTTTGCCACCCACTCCTTTGTGGACTCGGCACTATGCTGGTGGGACAACATTGTCCAAGCTGAGGGTAATCGGGCGATCGGGAGAATGAGGTGGCCCGAACTGAAGAAGATGGTAATTGAGGAGTTCTGTCCTCACAGGGAAATGGATAAGATTGAGAGGGAGTTCCTGCAGCTGGAGGCGGGATCCATGACACACCAGCAATATACTACCAAGTTCAACGAGATGGCACGTCTGGTGCCGGATCAAGTGACGCCTCTGTCCGAAAGATCAAGAGGTACATTCAGGGTTTACCGGTGGATGTTCGCCGGCATATGATCGCCGCCCGGCCAAGTACGTTTAGGTCGGCGGTTGATTTGGCCGGAAGACTTTATGATGAGAGGGGAGTGGTGGTGGTTGAAGCGAATAGGAAGGGTGGTGGTGATCGAAGCTGGAACGGGAAGAGGTTTGGTCGGGGTGAGGCCTCGACGGGTAACAAAAAGGCACGGGTGGATGACCGCCGCGTGGCCACACCGGGAGCAGGGTCGAGGAGGTGTGGAAGTGTGGAAAGGAGCATGCGGGAGAATGCAGGCTGGGTTTGAACGTGTGCTTCAAGTGTGGGAAAACTGGGCATATGGCGAAGGATTGCCTGACGGGCAAATGTTTTAACTGTGGGGAAATTGGTCATATGAGCAGGGATTGCAAGAAGCCGAGGGCTGAGAGTTCAGGGGCGAAGAGGACGGGAGGTGATGGACCGAGGGCGAGCGCCAGGGCATTCACCATGACACAGGAGGAGGCTAGGACGGACCCTGACGTTGTGTCCGGTACGTTTCTGGTGAACCAAACTTTAGCTTCTGTGTTATTTGATTCTGGTGCTAGTAGGAGTTTTATTTCTGCTGCTTTCTGTGCTAAGCTGCCTGTTAGTAGTAGACGTGTTGATGCGCCCTTTGATGTAGAAACTGCCATAGGTAAGTCTACCAGGATTTCTGAGATGATAGAGAACTGTGATGTGGAGCTCGAGGGTCATAAGTTCCCGGTTAGACCGTTTGTGATGACCTTAGGTGGTTTTGATTTGGTTCTTGGGATGGATTGGTTAGCGGACTTCGAGGCGAACATTGTGTGTCGCAAGAAGATGATTCGGTTGTTGGCGCCTGACGGTAGTTCAGTGACGGTATATGGTGATCGGGTTACTACGATTCCGAAGGTGATCTCGATGGCGGTGGCGGGAAAGTGTATGAGGCGTGGATGTAGTGCCTACTTGGCCTATGTAAAGGATGTGGATACGCCAACACCACAACTAGCCGATGTACCGGTTGTGTGTGACTTTCCAGATGTGTTTCCAGAAGACTTATCAGGAGTGCCACCTGACAGAGAGATGAGTTTCAGATTGATCTGATACCGGGTGCCCAACCTGTGCCAAGGCACCGTATCGGTTGGCTCCGACCGAGATGAAAGAATTGATGGAGCAGTTGCAAGAGTTGCTTGATAAGGGGTTCATTAGACCGAGTATCTCTCCTTGGGGTGCTCCGGTCCTGTTTGTAAAGAAGAAGGACGGTAGTATGAGGATGTGCATCGACTACCGCGAGCTGAACAAGTTGACAGTGAAGAACCGATACCCCTTACCGAGGATAGATGATTTGTTTGATCAGCTTCAGGGTGCCAGTTGGTTTTCGAGAATAGATCTTCGATCTGGTTACCATCAGTTGAAGGTGAAGGAGCAGGATATTCCTAAAACAGCTTTCCGTACGCGCTATGGTCACTACGAGTTTCTTGTCATGTCTTTTGGTTTGACCAACGCGCCAGCTGCTTTTATGGATTTGATGAACCGTGTGTGTCGGCCTATGTTGGATAAATCAGTGATTGTGTTTATTGATGATATCCTGATTTACTCGAGGAGCGAAGCAGAGCATGCCGGTCACATTCGGGAGGTTCTAGAGACGCTGAGAAGGGAGAAGTTGTATGCAAATTCTCCAAGTGCGCGTTCTGGTTGCGCGAAGTTCAGTTCTTGGGTCACGTGGTGAATCCTGACGGGATTATGGTGGACCCGGCAAAAGTGGAGGCGGTTATGCAATGGAAGTCGCCAAAGACGCCATCCGAGATTCGCAGTTCTTGGGTTTGGCGGGCTACTACAGAAGATTTATCCAAGACTTCTCTAAGATTGCTTCTCCACTAACCAAGTTGACCCGAAAAGATGTGAAGTTCGTATGGGGTCAAGCTCAAGAGAAGGCGTTTGAAGAATTGAAGGCGAGATTGACTCAAGCTCCTGTTCTGTCATTACCCGATGGAAGTGAAGACTTGGTGGTTTATTCCGATGCTTCTTACTCGGGGTTGGGGTGTGTGTTAATGCAGAGAGGAAAGGTTATAGCCTATGCATCCCGACAGTTGAAGGTTCATGAGGTCAATTATCCTACTCATGACTTGGAGCTAGCAGCTGTGGTCTTTGCATTAAAGATTTGGAGGCACTATCTGTACGGGACGAAGTGCACCATATTCACTGACCACAAGAGTCTGAAGTACTTCTTTGAGCAGAAGGATTTGAACATGAGGCAGAGGCGGTGGTTGGAACTTATAAAGGATTATGATTGTGAGATCCACTACCATCCGGGCAAGGCCAACGTGGTGGCTGATGCCCTTAGCCGGAAAGAGAGGCCCGAGCCGATTCGGGTGAAAGCCTATCAGTTGATCATGACCTCTGATGTAATGAAGCAGGTTAAAGAGTTTCAAGATGAGGCACTGAAAGAAGATCATCTTAACTCTGAAAGAATGAGAGGTCTGGTTGGAGAATTGGGTGAAAACACGCTCGGTGTTAGAACCCGATTCGATCGTGTGTGGATTCCTCGTTTTGGGGATCTACGGGGGAAGATAATGGATGAAGCTCACAAGACTCGGGTACTCCATTCATCCTGGTGCCACGAAGATGTACCATGATATGAAGAAAGATTATTGGTGGCCGGGTATGAAGCGCGATGTGGTGGAGTACGTGAGTAAGTGCCTTACTTGCTTACAGGTGAAGGCCGAGCATCAAAAGCCGTATGGGAAGATACAACCTTTGGATATACCGGAATGGAAGTGGGAGCACATCACCATGGATTTCATTACAAAGCTGCCGCGTACCCCGAAAGGGTATGATGCCATATGGGTGATAGTTGATCGTTTGACGAAGAGTGCTCACTTCCTACCGATCCGCGAGACATATTCATCTGAGAGGTTGGCTGATCTGTTCATCAAGGAGATTGTGACTCGTCATGGTGTGCCGGTGTCTATTGTGTCGGATCGCGACACCCGGTTTACATCTAAATTCTGGAAGAAGTTCCACGATGCTATGGGGACGAGGTTACATATCAGCACGGCTTATCATCCCCAGACTGATGGTCAGTCAGAAAGGACCATTCAGACGCTGGAAGACATGCTTCGGGCATGTGTGATTGATTTTGGTGGAAGTTGGGATGACCACCTACCGTTAGCCGAATTCTCATATAACAACAGTTATCATGCCAGCATTGGCATGCCCCCATATGAGATGCTATACGGTAGGAGATGCAAACACCCGTTTGTTGGGGTGATATTGGTCAGAAGGAATTGGGAAGCGTCGAGGTAATCGAGGCTACGACTGAGAAGCTTGAGAAGATCAAAGCCTTCATGAAGGCAGCCAAAGACAGACAGAAGTCGTATGCTGATAAACGACGCAGGCCGATTGAGTTCCAGGTGGGTGACCGGGTTATGTTGAAGGTCTCACCTTGGAAGGGTATCATTCGCTTCCGAAAGCGGGGCAAGTTGAGCCCAAGGTATATAGGCCCTTTCCGAATCATTGCTCGAGTAGGAGAGGTGGCCTATAGACTGGAGTTGCCAGATGAGTTAAGTGGAATTCACCCGACATTCCATGTATCTCATCTAAGGAAGTGCTTAGCAGATGAAGATATGATTGTCCCATTGGAAGATATCGAAGTAGATGAACGGCTCAATTATGTGGAGCAACCAGTGGCAATCATCGACCGAAAGGAGAAAAGGCTAAGGAATAAAGTGGTTCCTCTTGTGCGTGTACAGTGGAAGCACAGGAAGGGATCCGAGTCAACGTGGGAGACTGAGGAAGAAATGAGACAGCATTATTATCCACGTTGTTCGAGGAATGACAGGTTTCGGGGACGAAACCTATTTAAGGGGGGTGGACTTGTTGTAACACCCGGAAATTTATTATTTTGAAGCCGACGAAGAAAGAAAAGAAATAAAGTCCAAAGTCGAGGGACCAAACTCGCCAACGAAGAAAAGTCGGGAATGTGGTGATATGTGTAGGGAGAGGGCAGCCCACTCTCCCCACACTTCACAAAATTCAGCCACAAAGAAGAGAGAAGAGAGAAAGAAGAGAAAAAGGGAGAAAAGGGTTGATTCGGGTGATTCGGGTGTCCAAATTCGTCGAGTAGCAAGCCAAATCGAAGCTCTTGTCTTTGTGCTCGATTGTGTGAGTTCTAGGACCCCACTTTTACTTGTTTTCAACTGATTTTGGGGCTGGAAGATGTTCAAAACCCGTTTTATGTGTGTGTTGTTTGACCCATTTGGGTGTGATGTGTATGGTGTGTGTTTAGAGTATGATTTCGGGCTTGTGTGTGCTTGTATGGTGTTAAGGTATGCATTCCTAAGGTCCAGGAGGGTTGATTTAGGCTTAGAATGGGTTTGGATGAGCTTGGAGGCCGAAAATGGCAGATTGGGTTCGGGATGAACTCCATTCTGCATCAGCTAGGGCTAGGCGACCGAATGAAGGCCATACGGCCGAATGAGGGCGATTGAAGGTCATTCGCACGATTGGGGTTCAGTCGCACGACTGGGAGTCCAGTCGCATGAGGGATGTGCGACTGAGGGTTCAGTCGCATAGATGCTTAGTCGCATGAGTCCATACGCATGAGGTTAGTCGCATAGGTGCCCATTCGCAGTAATCCCATTCGCACAAGGTCCATACGCACGATTGGATGTTCATTCGCATAGATGACCATCCGCATGGTCCAGTCGCATGATGTTCAGTCGCATGGAGGCCATGCGACTGAAGGGTGTCCATACGCCCGAATAGGGCTGTTGCACTCGAATGATGAATGTGTAGTTTGACTTCTGGCCTTCGGGGAAAGGTGCAGATGTAAGTTTGGATGTAAGGTAAACCGTAAGAGCATGTAAGAGTATGGTTATGGCCTTAGAGTGCATGTAGGGCATGATGATGTGATGATGATGTTGCATGTTTATGCATATTATGAATGTATGATGTTGCCCTGTATGATGATGATGAATGTGTATGATATGTTCCTTGTTATGATGTATGATTATCTTCTTATGGCTTTACGTATTATGACGAATGAAATGAAGTATTATGTAACGTAAAGTGGAAAGAGATGACACGTCTTGCATGCATCGGATAACGGGTCCTTCTTTGTGATTGACCATTATGTGGAACCTCTACCGCTTACCCTAGTACTGTGGCATACGTTTAGCTGTTCATTTATTGACTTCGGCCCAGTGGCTATGACCGTCGGTTATCATTAGTACTGTGGCATACGTTTAGCTGTTCATTTATTGACTTCGGCCCAGTAGCTAAGACTGATGGTTAACCCCAGTACCGTGGCATACGTTTAGCTGTTCATTTATTGACTTCGGCCGGTAGCGGTAGCTGTGACTAATTGGGGTGTAGCATATGGTATTGGTATGGATGATGTCCGATGCGCAAGTAAGTTAAAAGGAACGAATGAACGAATGAATGAATGAAGAAGATAATAATGATATTATCTATGCGTACGTATGATGTGTGATCACGTCAAAGTAACGAATGGTTTTATATGAAAGTAAAGTATATTTATTATTAAAACTAGAACTCACTCAGCAACGCTGACTTTTATTGCATTTTCCAGTTGGCAGGTAGATGATTGCTGAGGATGGCACGGCGAAGCTACTCAGCTCTTTTGGGATGACATCCAATTATATAACTTTTGTGATGTAATGCAAACATGAATTTTGTAACCGGATAATGATGTATTATTTGGCAAAAGTATTTATAATGAAATGTGATGTCATTTTGATTGTTTCCGCTGCAATGTTTTCTTAATGCAAATGAAATTATATGTTTTATGTGTGTGATGAATGACCAACTGTAAGCGTCCCGGGAACGGGGCCTTACAGGTAGTCCATTGAAATTCAATTCATTCAAATACTCAACCGGATACAGTAGCTCTAAATCACCTCGATTCTTTGCATGAGGCACAATAGGTCCGTGCTTAAGTAAACGCTATAATCATCAGAAGACATGTCTAACACAATCGCATTTACAAGTCAGCGGTTTCATTTTTGGACATACAATTGCTTTTTGAGAAAGATTTGGTCCTGTGGGTTTTTCAAGAGTCTCTCTCGTATATGAAGCAGATGAGGTTATGCAAAGCATTATCACCATGAGGTATTAAGAATTTTCAGGGATTTCAATAAGTTTTGTGTCGCTTATGCAATCTTTATCTGGTGTACCATTTGAGCCATTTTCTATATCTAGCAGCCAAGATGCAAAAGATGCAGTTCGTCAACATCAGACCCATCAAATTGTGTGTGACGTAAACGCAAGTTTTCTGTTAGTTTAACAATTTGAAACCTATCCCATATGTATGATCTGGGCAACGAAGATGCTAGGATATCTTGCTTACTTGCTTTACGTTTTACCGGTAAGGTCTGTCTAAAATCTCCTCCTAGTAACACAGATTTTCCACCAAAAAGGCTATGACTATTATCAAGTAGATCTTTAAGGGTCCTATCTAAAGCTTCAAAACTCTTCGGTCATTCATTGGGCCTCATCCCAAACTATAAGTGAAGTCTCAATCAGAAGTTTTGCAAGTTGAGTGTTTTTCTTAACATGACAAATGCTTCTTCAGTCATCTCTAAAGGTATTTTGAAACGTGAGTGGGCTGTTCTACCATAAGGCATAAGTAAAGACGCGATATCGGACGCTGCAACTGCAAGAACAATCTTTCCTTCAGATCGTAACGCATTTATGATGGTAGTCCACAAGAATGTTTTTCCTGTACCTCCATGGCCGTAGACGAACAGTAAAATCTGTCTGTTATTTTCAACTGAACTGATAACATTTTCATACACATGCATTTGTTTTCCGTAAAGACTACTTTTTTGTCGCGCATGTTCAATAGCAATCTTTTGTCTGTCATAATTTTTTTCTTCCATTAGAAGCCTATTCCTAAGTCTCTCAAGCAAATCCGCTCTTGGCAAAGGTAACCCATAATCTGCAAGTGATGATGTAGCTGCGCTGGAGTTTAGCATGAGTTCAATCTCATATAGTACATATTGCTGAACATCGTCATCGGCAATATGAGCCTCTGAGTAATTTTGGAAAACGCCCAATTGACGTGTACCATCGTCAGTCATACGATGCCATTGTCGATTCCACAAGTTGATCGGATTTGAAATCTCGCAGTATAACAACATGTGAGCAAAAAGAGACCTTAACTCAGAAGCACTGGCCCATGCGGTAGCCTCGTCAAATGCCTGAGACCACTCGTTGTCATCTTCTAACAATCCTAATCTTTCGCATGCCGATCGATAATTAGGAAGGATGGCACCTGCCACTGTCCTGATGTCCTGAAAACTTGTACACCTGCTTGACAACCTAGCAACATACGCAGATAAAATAACTCTCCACATATAGGATGAACATAAATTAGTCTTCCCACGGCAGGGTTGTTATCTCTAACTCTACGAAGCCACCGCTTTCTGTTTGCATCCCATCTGTATTCTGAAAGGTAATCTACATATCGAAGATGCCTACCTTCTGCGTCCACTTTGTTATTTGCCAACCACTCTGTCAATGTGGTCCTTTTGCTTGCCAAATTGTCTATAATTTCCTGCAAATGGTGGTTGTCCTTAAAACTCACGCTCTGCATATTCTCCAAATGTACAGCTAAAACCTGAACAGCTGGATTCCTGTGGTGAATCGGAAAATATAAGATTCTCCAAGCTGCTTCATGCGGACATATAAAGCGACCGTCTACGTAGTTTCTCACTTCATCTATGGGCATATGGCTATTAGTGGTCGATTCATCATGTTGCGCATCAGATTGGGCAATAGAAAACCGAATTCGGTCGACGCCTTTGGATATATACTTGAATAGATACTTAATTACCATGTTCCAACCACAATATTCAACATTGATATGAGCTTGGAAGCGTAGACAAAGATCTTTATTGTAAGGAACTACATAAGAATTGTCCAGCAAGATTCCTCCCTTATCTATAGTCTTAAAATCCGGTCGCCTTTTATAATGCACATAGCCATTTTTGTCAAACGTCGTGTTAACTCCATAGGCTTTTGGGAAATTTTTCGAACATTTTCCATTAGCCATGCATGGAGCGTTAGGCCTGGCTAGACCGCATGGTCCGTGCATCATTGAATCGGTGATAATTTTATGAAGCATAGGTGACGACACGACATCTGGTATTTCAGCACATATATACCTATCAACTTGGCTGCTGTCTCGAATTTTAAATGCCTCTGTAACCCACAAAAGCATATGACAATGAGGTAGGCCCCTTTTTGAAACTCAATTGTGTACAAATCTGCAGCAACCTTACCAAAAGGCCGTTCTACTCTCAAGAAATCAAGCATTTCCTTGACTTTGATTCGGAAAATCCTAGCAACAATATCAGGCCTGTCTTGAGGTTTCAACGGAAAGCGGGCAGCGAAATACCTCGTTATTTCTGGCCATTTGACGTTGCAAGTAAACGTAATAAAGTACAGCGGATTCCCATGCACTCGACATATCGCGAGCGCATCCTGATAATGTTTATACATATAACGTGGCCACCAGTAAATGAAGCCGGCAAGACAACACGTTTTCCAATAGAACGACCCTCAGTATCACCCCTTACTAAGGCATCATGAACACCTTGAAGAAATTCAGTTCTAAATAAGTTCTGATGAGATCTTATGTAATCCAAGCGGCTTTGTTCTATGCATATGTAAGCATCGACTAAAAATTGTTGAAAAAGACGACTGCCATTCAATAACAAAGAGTACACACCATGCCGATCATGAAGTAGATAACTATAATACATGTTCATAGATAACTTCCTACTACCACCTGCTCCGTCATCAATAAGCCTAAGGTGAGGTGACCATCCACTCTCTCCATACAAAAACAGCAATGGGTACTGTAACGACATGTAAAGAGGATGTAATTTGTTTACTCGTTGAGGTATGCCACTCTTAGAATGAATAACAATGTCAAAATCATCAGCAGGCGGAGGACTTTCAAGCACAATCACCCCTATCGTACCGACAGCTGGACAATCATAAGAGTGCTCATTGGCTGAACCAAAGAGTCTAATAGAAAAGTCGGGAACAAATTCTTGCAAACAAAGTTCTCTAGTTGAACGGAAAAGCTTTACTAAGGAATTAAAGTTTTCCAGGAGAGACATTAGAAGCTCCACGATTTCAACACGAACACGCGAACAGTTATCATCGCCAAACAAATGCATTCTATTCGATACCTCACGATCAGTGTCGTACACATACATCTGCAAGAAACGCGGCCTTTCATTCGGCGGAGGACACAACGTGCCAATCCAGTGGCAAATCTGACCTTCAACCCTAAACACGTAAGGACTAGCACCTCTATTAATCAAGTTATCTATTACTGCTGCTCCAAAAGACGTCATCGAAAACATCGAATTATAAGTGCGAATACTATCAAGAAAATCAGGACGTTGATGAAGTTCTTTGACAACCGCCGGTGGATCCTGAGGTAAGCGAACACGCACACGACCAGCCTTACAATACTGATTATATCGAGGAGCACGACTACGCGCGACATGACTAACGCGCTCTGCAGACCAGAAAAAAGCCCCACAAAACTCACACGCAAATTCGCAGTCACCAGAATCCACATACACGTAAGGCTGAAATCTAAATTGAGAGATGGAGTTGTGCCAACTACGATTCCATCGGGCAACGAAGCTAACCTAGAGGATTCACTACCACGCTCAGCAGCAGCATGACGTACACCTACATTACTGCCTACAACGTTTAAAGATGCATTAGAAGAAGGCGACTCCTTCCTTCTCTTTGAACTCTAAGCAAAAGCCATATACACTACTTAGACAAATAAACATATACTACATCGTCACCATTGCTATTGATCAAGATAAGCACAACACCAATAACAACATCAAAGCCATTCACTCCGAATAAAAATAAAATAACGTAAAGCAACATTATAGCATAGTGTCCAACCTAAACATTGAAGGAACTATAAATGTAACAATACTAAGGTAGCTACTATAATCGAAGCATATCTACTTACTAACCAGCATGCATTTCTCAAATCTATTTCTAAACTAACACTGAATACAAACATAACAACATAACATACCTTAAGAGCCACACAAAGATAATGCTGAGTCAGCAGCAACAATCTGCCAAAAACAACAGAAACCATATACAATAACAATTAACATGCTATTTTAAATAAGCAAAATACAAAAAGCCAAAAAAATAGCATATATACATATATATACAAAAATGCAAATGACAGCTGCAATTTCAATTCAACATCATCATAAGTAAACTTAGAATTGGCACAAACAAAATAAAAAAATAGCAATTACTTCAAATTTATTTCATCATCTCCAGAGCTGAAAGACCACTTTTAAAGATCACTACCAGTCTACCAAGAAACATCACACCAATTACAATAGTTGGATGAATCGATAAACATCAAGTGAGCACTTAGCCTTCTATAGACACACAGAAACAGTATATAAGAACTCTATTAGTCAAATACTGTACTGCTACTTCTAGATTAGTTTCACATAAAAATAGTAAAATTCATCCCGAACACAAACCAACAACAACAAACTTCTATTGGATAGTAAAACGACATCCTCATAGATAGCACCATCAGGATGTTATTACAAATCAATATTCAACAATTGGTATTAGGTTTGTTAAACCTCATATAGAAAGCTTCACTTCAAATTAAGGTGCTATATTTAAGCCCCTTATCTTTCATGTGAAATCAAGGCCTAGCTACATTCAAAAATTAAACAACAACGATGATAAAATGTCCCTAATTGAAAACAACAACAACAACTATAACAACTTTTAAACAACCCACATGAAGCTATAGTTGCATAACTACACATGCACATCAACAACCATATCAATCCGCCTAACTAAACCGAGCTCCAAATGCTAAAGTTAAGAAACAGTACCTTCAGAGCTACACTTTAAAAACACACATGGACAACACCAAAACAACAGCAATACAAAGACAATATCAACCTGCACAGATGGATACACAAATTGCAAAATTAATCCTAAATGACAAGAATGTAACTTATAAAGAAAAGACTATTAAAGCACCAACAAATCAACACACATTACCTAAAAGAAAACAAAATACCACATAACATAAGTGCATCAAGACCTCACATAACATACTTGAATTTAAGTGGTCTATAATTAGGTTATCTGCTAATGTGAAATGATAATAGTGGTTTAATTCTGGTTTGTCTATCTAATTTGGTTTTTCTATTAGGGATGTTAAATATTCAGTTACAAACTGATTATACTTTAAAAAATGAACAAAGGCCATCTACAACAAATATGAATTTAATTTTCAGCTTTTGGTATGGTTTCCAAATGACCCACAGTGGATATCTAGTTTTAAAAATTTTCATTTCAAGTTAACCCAGGAACCCGAATTCATATATTGGGCTATGGAATTTCTTAGGATAATGATCCTCTAAGTTTAAACTGTTCTCCTAACAGAGCTTTGTCTTCAAGTCTTTCTGTTTTCTTCTTTCAACAGTCCATTTTTTACCCTTATTCCTCTACTTCTAGATTAGTTTCGCATAAAAATAGTAAAAATTCACTCCGAACACAAACCAACAACAACAAACTTCTATCGGATAGTAAAACGACATCCTCAATGTTGCACTTCAAATTAAGGTGCTATACTTAAACCCCTTATCTTCATGTGAAATCAAGGCCTAGCTACATTCAAACATTAAATAACAACGATAATAAAATGTCCCTAATTCAAAACAACAACAACAACTATAACAACTTTAAACAACCCACATGAAGCTATAGTTGCATAACTACACATGCACATCAGCAACCATATCAATCCGCCTAACTAAACCGAGTTCCACATGCTAAAGCTAAGAAACAGTACCTTTAGGGCTACACTTTTAAAACACACGTGGACAACACCAAAACAACAACAACACAAAGACAATACCAACCTGCACAGATGGAGGCTATTGAATCTGCTGCAGATGTCATCGTAGAAGAAGAAGCAGTTCTTCTTTTTTCTGCATCAGCAACTAATCACACGTTTGGAATCGATCTAGCTGCCTAGCTTATCTTCATGTGAAATCAAGGCCTAGCTACATTCAAACATTAAACAACAACGATAATAAAATGTCCCTAATTCAAAACAACAACAACAATTATAACAACTCTAAACAACCCACACGAAGCTATAGTTGCATAACTACACATGCACATCAGTAACCATATCAATCCGCCTAACTAAACCGAGCTCCAAATGCTAAAGTTAAGAAACAGTACCTTTAGGGCTACACTATTAAAACACAGGTGGACAACACCAAAACAACAACAACACAAACACAATACCAATCTGCACAGATGGATTCACAAATTGCAAAATTAATCCCAAATCACAAAAATATAACTTATAAAGGAAAGACCATTAAAGCACCAACAAATCAACACACATTACCTAAAACAAAACAAAATCCCACATAACACAAGTGCATTAAGACCTCACATAACATACTTGAATTTATCACAACCGAAAACGAAAGCTAAGATTATACAACGAAAAAAAAAAAGAAATCAAAACAACCATCATAGATGAGAAATTAACCCAGTCATATGGAAATCGGCAAAAGTTAAAGCTGCAAACAATATAAATTCACATGATGTTCAAATCCAATGGTAAATGATGGTGTAGAATTAAGGATATATGAGACTGATTAAGTAGTTTATAATTACGTTATGTGCTAATTGTGAAATAATAATAGTGGTTTAATTCTGGTTTGTCTATCTAATTTGGTTTTTCTATTAGGGATGTTAAATATTAAGTTACTAACTGATTATACTTAAGAAAATAAACAAAGGCCATTTACAACAAACATGAATTTAATTTTCAGCTATTGGTATGGTTTCCAAATGACCCAAAGTGGATATCTAGTTTTAAAAATTTTCATTTCAAGTTAAACCCAGGAACCAGAATTCATATATTGGGCTATGGAATTTCTTAGGATAACGATCCTCTAAGTTTAACAAAGCTTTGTCTTCAAGTCCTCCTGCTTTGTTCTTTCAACAACCCTTTTTTTACTCTTATTCTTACTTCTAGATTAATTTCACATCAAAATAGCAAAAACTCGTTTCGAATAGTAACCAACAACAACAAACTCTATTGGGCAGTAAAAAACATCCTCATGGATAGCACCATGAGGATGTTATTACAAGAACTACGAATCAGCCTCTGCGATATCCTCAATTCATTCTTGAAGTCAAGAACATAAAAAAGAATGGAAGTAAAATGGTGCAAGATTAAATAGTACAATGGCTTAACATGTAATTTTCCTAACAGTACAATATAACAAAGAAGAAAACAAATGTTTTAGAATTAAATAAATCAATTCAAGCAACCAAAACTTATTAAGAAATCCATTTTCTATTGAACTTAGAAAAATCTCAGGTCCATATTTGTGTACAAAACCATCTAAATGTCAGGTGCTAAATCGATCTTCTTCCATGTTTTGTTAAACAATCTATTCAAGTAATATATGAATATACTATTGAAACCTTCTGTTAATTCTAATATATATCATTCAACACATAATATTAATGCTATAGCTAGGATGTAATTTGCACAAAAAAGTTCGAGAAAGGGTTACCATAAAATTAAAAAAAAACTTTACAAAGGTAAATATTTAAGTGTCTTAAAAAATGTCTGTATATATATATGTATATATATACATATATATACATATATATATATACATATATATACATATATATACATATATATTTTCACAAGTAGAATATACAAAATGAAATGGGTATGACTTGGCACACATAAAAAGCACCGCATCTAAATTGCAAATCATTTATCACCCTTTCTCTTAACTCAAACCTTTACCAAAACAAAACGGCAACTCATAAAAAGCACTAATTAAGGTGTGATCATCTTCATTTTTTAAAATATAGGTATATAATATTATAATGTAAATGCTCTAAGTGTATAAAAACAACATATGAGAGGGACCACACCCATACTATACTAAACTCTATATACAAATACCGTGATCATCTTCATCTTCTCATCTCAAATCCCCCTGTTAACGCTTTAGCTCTCCCAAGTAAGCTAATTTATCCTTTAATTCAATTTGTTTAGATAGTTTATTTGATTTGATTAGTTGGGTTTTGTTTAGATTCTTCTAATCCAATTGAATCCTGGGTTTTTAGTGATTGATTGCTAATTCTAGGTTTTGATTTTGGGGTTTTTGTGTTAAGTTCTTGCTGGATTGAAGGAGAAATTTGCAGAGGCTATGAGAAGAGATGATGTAAAAGCGATTGTTTAGAATTCAGATTTTGATTTTTTATTAATTGGATTCTAAGAAAGACCCAAAATCTAATCGCAACGTCGGAGGTTACGGTGGTCAGAAGAAGAGGAACCGCGACAATCCAATAACAGTTCTTCATGAACTGAGTATGCATGTTCAATCTAAACCTAGCAACAATCAAAGGAAGACCCAAACACTCATTACTGGGCCAGTTAGAAGCAGATATCCTAACAGCCACAAGACGAAACGGTCGGAATTCCATAGTAACCGGAAATCGTAAATCGACAAATCCGATAGCAGCGTCGAAGACTACGGCGGTCAGAGCAAAAAGAATTCCGCCATTTCAAGTCTTGGTCCTCATTAATCGGGTCTGCATGTTGGTCGGCTGGACGTCCTCTTCAACAGCGAATAAGTATACCAAGATCCCCCCTCCGCCTCACCCAAACGAAAATAAAATCAAACAACCACAAAAACAACAAAGAAGAAATCAAACCTTAGTAGCAAGATTCCACAAGAAAGGCAGCAGACAAACAGGAAAGCGGGAACCCAAAAAAAACACTCCAACCACCCTTATAAACCCAGAACACCTCCAAGACAAGTGTCCCCACCTAAAGAAAAGCGATGGAGAAGTCCCCACCGACCAAGTATATTAATAAGAATAATAATAATAATAAGAATAATAATAATAATAATAATATAATAATAATAATAATAATAAATAATAATATATAGTAATATTAATAATAGAATAATAATAATAATAATAATAATAATAATAATAATAATAATAATAATATAATAATAATAATAATAATAATAATAATAAGAGTTAATTACATAGATGGTCCCTGTGGTTTATGCAAAATAACGAGTTTGGGTATTAAGAGTTTTTTGTAACATGTTGGGGTATTATGTTTTCAATTTTGTAACAAGTTAAGGTATTAGGACTAACGGAAGTTAGTTTTTCTGTTAAATTTGAATAGAATGACTAAAGTACCATTTGAGGGACTATTTTTGTAACTATATCTTTCTTTTATAATCAAAGGACCATTTGTGTAACTAACTATAAAATAAATTAAAATTTCAACCCCAACCACCCATCATCATCTTCCTCCTATTTCAGACCACCACCCCAAATAATCCACCACCGCTGCTGCCCACCATCGTTGCCACCAACCATCACCGCCGCCCCACAATTGATGTCGCTCGTTGGCCACCATCACCACCGCCAACCCTCCCCCTTTCCCCGTCAGCCACCAACGCCACCAATTAGCCACCATCGCCACCACCTACTGTCACCATCCAACCACCACTATCAGCCACTTCCTTCTTTCAACCATCACCGACCGCTTCCACCGGCCATTTCAATATCACACAAAAATTAATAAAAATACACACACCCTAAATCCTAATCTAGATCTGATCCCCAACTTAAGAAACCCAATATCACACAAGATCTTCTTATCCTTCTCTTTTCACAATAAATCGTCATGCTCACAAGAAATATGAACCCCAATCGAGATCTAGCCACCACCGAACACCCACGCACAACCACCGTACTACCACAAGTTAGTTTGACTTTCTGTTGGTGTACTGCTGCCCAATCACCGATGCTGTTATTGGGGAAAAGGAAGTGGATTTGGTGAGATGATGATGATGGTGTGATGGTGGAGGTGAAGAAGATGATGATGGGGCGATGATGGTGAACTTTAGATGGTGCTGAATATGCGGTGCGTATGATGATGATGATGATGCAATTGAGGCTAATGGCTAGCGGTAGTGGTGGTTCTTGGTGGTTGTGGATGTTCTTGGTGGTGGTCATCGGTGGTTAGTAGTGGTGGTCGTCAATGGTTAGTGGTGGTGGTAAGATCTGGTCTGAACCTAAGGTTATATATATGTGTGTATATATATACACATAAACAGTCCCTTGTATATATTAAATATCACAAACAACCCCCTTAAGTTACATTAGTAGTTTTTATAAAGTGAAAAGACGAAAATACCCTTAGATTTAACAGAAAATCTAACTTCTGTTAGTGTTAATACCTTAACTCGTTACAAATTAAAAACACAATACCCCAACCTGTTATAAAAAACTCTTAGTACCCAACCTGTTATATTTTTAATAACCCACAGGGATCATCTATGTAATTAACTCTAATAATAATAATAATAATAATAATAATAATAATAATAATAATAATCTACAACAACAACAACAATAACAACAACGACAACGACGACGACAATAACAACGACGGCAACAACGACGACGGCAACAACGACGACGACAACAATGATGACGGCAACAACAGAGACGGCGGCGGCGGCGGCCACGACGACGGCGGCGACGGCGGCGACGACGACGACAACAACAATGACGACAACAACAACGACGACAACAAAAACGACGACAACAACAACAACAACAACAGCAACAACAAAGTTGAGTGGATCAGAAGGTGAAGTTTGCCACTCATTCATTCGTGTACTCGGCTTTATGCTGGTGGGACAATATCGTCCAGGGTGACGGCAGCAGGGCTATTGGAAGGATGAGTGGAGTGAGCTGAAGAAGTTGGTGATTGAAGAGTTCTATCCTCATAGAGAACTCGACAAGGTTGAGAGGGAGTTCCTGCAATTGGAGGCGAGAACTATGACATACCGTTAGTAAACTACCAAGTTCAATGAGATGGCGCGACTGGTGCCAGACCAGGTGACACATGTGTCATGAAAGATTAAGAGGTACATCCAGGGTTTACCGGCGGATATCCGCAGGCATATGATCGCCGCCCGGCCAATCACGTTTAGGTCGGTGGTTGACCTTGCAGGGAGATTATATGATGAGCGGAATGTGGTTGTGGTTGAGACGAGTAAGAAGGGTGGTGGCGATATGAACTGGAATGGGAAGCGCTTTGGACGTGGTGGTATCGCTCCAAACAACAAGGTTGCGAGGGTGGATGACCGACGTGTAGCCACATCCAGTGTGGGGTCGAAGAGGTGTGGTAAGTGCGGGAAGGAGCATACTGGAGAGTGTAGGTGGGGATTGAACGTTTGCTTCACATGTGGGAAGCCCGGTCATATGGCAAAAAATTATGGGGTGACGAAATGTTATAGCTGTGGTCGAGAGGGTCACATGAGCAGGGACTGTAAGAAGCCAAGGGCTGAGAGTTCTGGAGCAAAGAATACGACCGGAACTGAAGGGCAGAGGGCGAGCGCCGGAGTCTTCACGATGACCTGGGAGGAGGCTAGGACAGACCCCGATATTGTGTCAGGTACGTTTCTAGTAAACCAAACTCTTGCTTCTGTGTGTATTTGATTTTGGTGCTAGTAGAAGTTTTATTTATGCTGCTTTCTGTGCTAATTTTCCCATTAGAAGTAGAAGTATGATGAGCCCTTTGATGTAGAAACTTTCGTAGGTAAGTATACCGGGATTTCTGATCTGATAGAAGGTTATGACATATAACTAGAAGGTCATAGGTTTGCTGCTAGACTATTTGTGATAACCCTAGGCGGGTTTGATGTAGTCCTAAGGATGGACTGGCTAGCACCTATGAGGCATATATCGTGTGTCGAAAAAAGATGATCCAACTAGCAGCACCTCACGGAAGTTCGGTGACGATCTACGGTGATCGAGTTACTACGGTTCTGAAGGTGATTTCGATGACGGTGGCTGAGAAGTCCATGAAGCATGGATGTAGCGCCTACCTGCTTATGTAAAGGACGTGGATGCGTCAGTACTACAATTTTCCGACGTACCGGTTGTGTGTGACTTTCCCGACGTGTTCCCAGAAGATTTACCAGGTGTGCCACCGGATCGTGAGATCGAGTTCTAGATTGATCTAATACATAGTGCTCAGCCTGTCGTTAAGGCACCGTATCGTTTGGCTCCAACAGAGATGAAGGAACTAATGGTTCAATTGCACGAATTGCTCGATAAGGGGTTCATTAGACCGGGTATCTCTCCATGGGATGTTCCGGTCCTATTTGTCAAGAAGAATGATGGTATTATGAGGATGTGCATCGACTACCGCGAGTTAAACAAGTTGACGGTGAAGAACCGTTACCCTCTACCCCGAATCGACGACTTGTTTGATCAGCTCCAAGGTGCTAGTTGGTTTTCGAGAATAGATCTTCGATCGGGTTATCATCAGTTGAAGGTGAAGGAGCAGGATATTACTAAAACAGTTTTTCGCACGCGTTCTGGACACCACGAGTTTCTCATTATGTCTTTTGGTTTAACCAACGCGCCAGCTGCTTTTATGGATTTGATGAATCGAGTGTGTCGGCCGATGTTGGATAAATGAGTGATTGCGTTTATTGATGATATCATGATTTATTCGAAGAGCAAGGAGGAGCACGCCGGTCATATTCGGGAGGTGTTGGAGACGCTTAGAAGGGAGAAAATGTATGTCAAGTTCTTCAAGTACACGTTCTGGTTGCGCGAAGTTCAGTTTTTGGTTCATGTGGTGAATCCTGAGAGGATTATGGTAGACCCAGCAAAAGTAGAAGCAGTGATGCAATGGAAGTCTCCAAAGACTCCATCCGAGATTCGTAGTTTCTTGGGATTGGCGGGATATTATAGAAGATTCATCCAAGATTTCTTAAAGATAACTTCACCATTGACTAAGCTGACCCGTAAGGACATGACGTTTGTATGGGGTCAAGAACTAGAGAAGGCTTTCGAAGAGCTAAAGAAGCTCATGTTTTGTCATTACCCGAAGGAAGCAAAGACTTGGTAGTCTATTTGGATGCTTCTTACTCGGGGTTGGGTTGCATGTTGATGCAGCGAGGGAAGATTATAGCCTATGCATCCCGACAGTTGAAGATCCATGAGGTTAACTATCCTACCCATGTTTGGAGCTAGCAGTTGTGGTCTTTGCGTTGAAGATTTGGAGGCACTACTTGTACGGGACGAAGTGCACCATCTTCACCGACCACAAGAGCTTGAAGTACTTCTTCGAGCAAAAGGACCTGAACATGAGACAAAGGAGATGGTTGAAACTTATAAAGGATTATGATCGTGAAATCCATTACCATCCGGGCAAGGCCAACGTAGTGCGGATGCCCTTAGCCGAAAGGAGAGACCCGAACCAATCCGGGTGAAGGCTTATCAGTTGGTTATGACCTTTGATGTGATGAAGCAGGTCAAGGATTTTCAGCATGAAACGCTGAGAGAAGGTCAAATTAACTCTGAAAGGATGAGAGGTCTAGTCGTGAAACGGGGTGAAAACACTCTGAGTGTTAGAACCCGATATGGGCGAATGTGGATTCCTCGTTATGGGGATTTACGTGGAAAGATTATGGATGAGGCTCATAAGGCTCGATACTACATTCATCCTGGTGCTACAAAGATGTACCATGATATGAAGAAAGATTATTGGTGGCCGGGTATGAAGCGTGAGATAGCGGAGTATGTGAGTAGGTGCCTTACTTGCTTACAAGTGAAGGCGGAGCATCAGAAGCCATACGGGAAGATTCAACCTTTGGATATACCCGAGTGGAAGTGGGAGCATATCACCATAGACTTTATTACAAAGCTACCTCGTACAGCGAGGGGATATGATGCCATATGGGTGATAGTCGACCGTCTAACGAATAGTGCTCACTTTCTACCGATCCATGAAACGTATTCATCCGAAGATTAGCGGATCTGTTCATCAAGGAGATTGTAAATCTTCATGGTGTACCGGTGTCTATTGTATCTGACTGTGACACCAGGTGTCTATGGGTGATAGCACAACTTATCATCCTCAAACGCATGGCCAAGTGGAGAGAACTATTCAGACGCTAGAAGATATGCTTCGGGCATGCGTCATCGACTTCTTAGGAAGTTAGGACGAACACTTACCGTTAGCCGAATTCTCATACATTAACACTTATCATGCCAGCATTGGTGTGCCACCATATGAGATGCTATACGGTAGGAGGTGTAGAATGCCCGTATGTTGTGGTGAAATTGGTCAGAAGGAGTTTGGGAGCATCGAAGTGATTGAGGCTACGACTGAGAAATTGGAGAAGATCAAGGCCTTTATGAAGGCAGCAAAAGATAGGCAAAATCGTATGCTGACAAGAGACGTAGATCGATTGAATTCAAGGTGGTAGATAAGGTTATGTTGAAGGTTTCACCTTGGAAGGGTATCATTCGGTTTAGATAGCAAGGCAAGTTGAGTCCGAGGTACATAAGGCCTTTCCGAATCGTTGCCCGAGTAGGAGAGGTGGCCTGTAGGTTAGAACTACCCGATGAGTTAAGTGAAATTCATCCAACATTCCATGTATCTCATCTGATAAAGTGCTTAGCCGATGAGGATATGGTGATGCCACTCGAGGATATCGAGGTGGACGAACGGTTACATTTTGTGGAACAACCGGTGGCCATCATTGAAAGGAAAGATAAGAGACTACGAAATAAAGTGGTTCCCTTGGTGCGAGTACAATGGAAGCATAGAAAGGCATCCGAGTCTACGTGGGAGGTTGAAGAAGAGATGAGAGAACATTACCTACAACTGTTCGAGGAGTAACAGGTTTCGGGGACGAAACCTATATAAGGGGGTTGGACTTGTAACACCCGGAAAATTTTGAAAGAAACGAAAAGAGAATAAAAGGAGAGAAAAGTAACAAAACTTAAGTTTAGGATTTAATTATGTACAAGGTGCAAAAGTTTAATAATATTTTGTACAAAAGGTGGCATGGTCGCCCACCCTTTGTACCATCACCTTTCGTTCGACTTTTTAGAGAGAGAAAGAGCATAACTCTCTCGGTTCTAGAGAGAGAAATAAGAATAAGAGATCGTTTTTCAGGTTAGTTTGTGATGTTTTGAGTTGTTCTTGGCTGATTTTCAGCCTCGGGTATGTGCTTATGTGTTTGTATGTGTTCGGTTGTGTGTTTTTGGTTTATCTAGGTGTTTGAATTCATTGAGCGTTCGGGTTTGAATAAGTCTTACTTGAAAGTTGCAAGAGGTGAGTTCTATATCCCCGTTTTTAAGTGTTTTAACTTGTTTTGGGGCCGGAAATGCAAGTTATAACGTTTTTATTTAAGTTGGGTGTGTACCCGTATGTATTTGTGTGTGCCCGGTTGGGTGGGTATATGCTTGGGAAGGATTTTAGTTATGTTTATGATTCATGCTTGTTTATGATGCTTAGTATGCTAGAAACTAGGATAAAATCTGGTTATAAACTGATTTGGGGATTTGAAAGTGATTTATGTGGAAAGCAGTTGGCCATGCGCCTAAGTGCTCATGCGCCTAAGGTTCATGCGCCCCAATAGTGTCCATGTGCCTAGAAAGTTGCCCAGGTTCCTAAGTGTTCGCCATACGCCCAAATAGTTCCCATGCGCCTAAGTTCCCCAGATGCATGAGTGCCCATGCGCCTAAGTAAGGCTCATGCGCCTCAATAGTGCCCATGCGCCCAAGTTTTCCCCATGCGCCTAAGTGTTCCCATACGCTCAAGAGGTCATGCGCCTGCATAGTTCCCATGCGCCTAAAGACTTAGAATTTATTCTGAAATATTGAGAAAAAGGGGTTTTTAGGCTATGACTTGGAATGTTTTCGGGGATGATGTATGATGTTGTATGATAATGTTATGCATGTTTATGATTTGTTTCTTAATGTTCCTTATTACGTATTATTCGGTGGCTTTACGTGGTATGTTCATGTAAAGTATTACGTAATGAAAGCGGAAGTTAATGATAATGAAAAGTGGAACGTAAAGAAGGAATGAAAGAAAGAATGAATGATGAATGAAAAAGTATTGCAAGCAAATTGAAAGGAGGTTCACACACAATGAAAGGTGTTAACTCAACTGTGTGCGGTTTAGCTAACTCGAGAGGATGCACACAGGGGTCTAATCCTTGTGATTAACCAAATGTATGGGACCCTTGTCGCTTGCCCCAGGTACTGGAGTCAACTTTGTGCATAATGTTAGGGGTCTTTTATAGACTTCGGCCCAGTACCAGCTTCATGCACAATGTTTGGGGTGTAGCACATGACATTGGTCCGAAATGAAAGTAAAGAAAGAATGAATGTACGATGTCACACCCCAACCTTGACGGCGGAAACGTCGAGGAGTGAGAGTTAAGATCGTTCACAGCCACATAACGCTATTAATAATCCAAATATAATTTAAACATAAGTTTCAATTGTAACATTACAAACATAAGTCTCAAAGAAATTAAAAGCATAACATAGAATGTAACAAATCATTCTTATTTCATTTATTTATCTAGGTCCATTCCTAGATGTGCAAGCTTCAAAGAGTAGAACACAAACTTGGGGTGTACCTGAAACATGTTAAAAATAAAAGGTCAACATAAAAATGTTGGTGAGCATTCCATAGTTTTCAATACATAAGTATATAAAAGATGGCAATTCAAGTTATAAGTTAGTGAATAAAGTGATTAGGGATGTTATGAACAATGCAACAATCAAACCTCGACAAAAGTTTTACAAGTCTCAAACGTTTACAAGATTATACGATCAGCTAAGTGTACTTGGATCAACCAAAGTAGGCTTGTCTTGCCCATAGATCTATGACTTCGCTGGGCTAGCAATAGTTAATGATTGTACATATAACGCCATAACATGGTAACCACAAAAGTTTAACTAACCACAACTTTGCATGATGAATTGCCATAAAGATTACAAGTCTCAAATAAGTTTACAAGTGCAATGATAATAAGTTAACATGTTTCACCCCAAAGTGTGAAAATAAGCAAAAGGGGTATGGAAATACTCACTTGAAATAAATAAGATGATGATAAGAAAATAAACGAGGCTCCAACGATTTCTTTTTACAAGATACCTAACGTATATATATTCCAAGGTTAAGTTTAAAGGTAAGATTAATGAATAAACGTGAACTAGGGTTTCAATTGGAAATTTGGGGATTTTTAATAAATAAATCAAGCAAAATAAAATAAAGCAATTGTTTATGTTTTGGGTTTTTAAAAACAAGAATTCAATGATTTAATTTATTGAATTATTAATGATTAAATACGATATGTGAAAAGAGATAAATAATTCAATAATTAATTATTTAGAATTTATTAAAGGTAATTAATTGATATTTATTTTTAAATGACTTTAAAACTATCCTTTTATAAGGTTTTTAAACGTTTTAAATAATCTTTGTAAAAGTCTTATAATATCAAACTTTAAAACAATATTAAGGAAATAATAGAAAATTATATTGTTTTATAAGTCCCAAAAACTTAAATAAAGTGTAAGAAATAACGTTATTAACTAATTATATATGACATGATTAAATGAATAAATGAATAATTAGTTATGTAAATAATTATTTAAGTAACTATTTGAATAATTGTACATTTAACATATAGATTTATATGGTTTTAGCATAATCCACATTTGAACCATAATAGGTTTATAACATAAAATAATTACTAATGTTTCTATAACCTTTGTTATGTTTTAGGAAATAATTGATTTGAAAACTAAGAAAAATAAATTTAATAATTTCAGAAATGATTTAGTTAATGAAATAATTTTTAATTTGATTTTATAATATGATAATACTTTTCTAATTTATAAAATGTTAAAAAAAACTACTTTAAAAAACAAGGTTGATGGAGGCCCGGTTCGAACCCGGGACCTCCAGGATGATATGTGTACCATGAACTAGTAAACCAAGGCCTCAGCCGCGGTTTAGTTCATGGTTTGATTCTTAAAAACAACACTTCAACAAACCCCCAAATTCCTATAAACCCTAGATTGATATGAACCAAATTGAACAACGATTCGAGAGTTTCAACTCGATTAACATTAGGGCTTTTGATCCCTAAGAGAAATCGAGTTGAATGGTGTATTATACTTACTTGATTAGGCTCGATTTGTAGTATTTAGGCTCGGTTTTGACTCGTTTCGGTCGCGAAGAAGGAGCAATTTGGAGAAGATCGATTGTGTGATTGATTCACGAAATTGGGTTTACAGAATGTTGAAAGGGATCTAAAGCACAATTTCCCCTCTGTTATGTAGTTTTAATTTGATCTGTTACGTTTCGAACAGGTCAAGGATTTGAATCGGGGTTTTGAGTTGTGTTCAGAATGATTTGGGAGTTGCAGATTCAAATTGATGTAATAATTAAGTTAGAAATGATTACAGAAACGTTTCTAAACCAAAGTTTCAATGAATTCGATTGATAAACGTGTAGTAACAGTTGGATTTTCATTGAAAGCTTCGGTTTCATCTCTTCACAAAGAAACGATGATTTAATTTCGAATAAACGAGGTTACAGGTTCGAAACACATAGGCGAGAGTCGTGGTACGGTTTAATTCGAGCGAAAGAGGCCATTTTTGAGAGTTTGGCTTCGCCGGAGCTTGGCCGGAGGTTGATCGGAGGAACAAGGGTCGACGGGAGAGGGAAATGGCGGTTTGGGATTGAGTTTAACTTATTTACACAAATGGTCCCTGAAGTATCCGCCATTAATTATTTTATGTGTAAAGTTGTTATATTAAGTTTCAAAAATTACCATTTTAACTCTTAACTTATAAAAGCTGATTTAAATAATAAACCAAATTAATCATTTATTTATTTTTTCTAAAACTTTCATAAAGCTTGTAAATTTATAATTTAATTATTTGCTTTTACTATTAAAAGTCCATAACGACTAATAAAACTTTATAGTTTTATTAAAAGCCATTTTATAACTTAATAAATTTTTAGTAAACTTTTTCATGTAATTACTTGTTTAAAAAAATGATTTTAACACTTAATAATATACAAAAAGAATAATTTGTAACCCTATAAATTATTACAAGTTGTTTTTAAAATAATTATTAAATAGATAGTTCACAATTTAAGTTGTATTCAATCCCTTAAAACTATTAAAATAATTTAATAATGGAAACCCCAAATGAGTTTGGGTTCGGGTTTATAATTCAAAAATTGGCGGATGTTACAGTCTCCCCTACTTTAAGAAATTTCGTCCCGAAATTTGATTACAAGTAGACTAATTTCAAGTATACGGGGAGACTTGGATTTTCATGTCACGTTCGCCAGTGAGACTTGGAACGTTTAAATTCAATGGGTTTAGTTATAATGTTTTACTAAGCTTAAATTTGTTAAATTTCATATTACATGATTTCATGCGCTTCTTGGAAAAGGGTACAAGATTATAAATTTAAAAATTCAATGGATAGACTTTTACATTTCAAGCGGTTTAAGACTATTAAGAAAGTTTTACCATGAATGTAACACTGAGTATTAGTGTGATACGAGGCTTGGGGATAAGTTCAAGATGCTTTTGAATGAGATAAGGAATTCATAAGGGCTTTTCAAGTAATGAATTTTACGGGGTTTTCATATGGTTGATTCTTGTTTAATTATGTCTTTGAGATTTTAAAGTTTTATTGGCTTAAAGTTGATACGAGAATCATGTTCGTTATGACTAAGGATTCAATTTAGAATGAAAGCACCATTGTAATAGGCTTTCGGGACAGGTGTAATTTTTAGGGAAAGATGTTTAGAAAGATTTTCAATGGTCATTAAGAGAAATGGTATAAAGAGTTAAACAAAGACATCGTTCATGATCGGATTGGAATTTAAATAATTCAGAATATCGATGATGCAGACAATCCCAAATAGCTTTCCAAGTACGGCTTGCACACGCGGTTCATCAAACTCATGAACTCAACCATACATTGCTATAACCAGAAAGGCATGACATAAATTTATAATAAATTTTATCTTGTACGAAAGATTGCATTAGGAGTGTTATCATCGTGCAATTAGGTTTTGATGATAACTCAGAATGAAGATCAATAAAAAAAAGTTCCATAAACTAGATCAAACGTCAAATTGAAATATAAAAGCGTGAGAGAAGAAGTCGATTTAAAATTTAACTGTTCCAGGCTTGGAACTAGGGTTACCCCAAAGTAACAACGACCCCTTTTGAGTTCAAGATTCATGCTTTAGCTTAATTGGCTGGAACACTATCGTCGATAAACCAGATAACGTGTTCACCCTTCAAGTTATTACATGTTTCTTGTCCATTGAAGTCATAAAACCTTGGTAAGTTGGAGATCAAGAAATGAGAATAGTCATCAAGGTGTGGTTTTCACTCCTAACTTGATGGTGTATTCCCAAGGTATGACCACTAACTTACCAATCAAAAAGTTCGATCCCAACTCCTTGTTGAGGATCCATAAAAATAAGACGAGGTAACTCACCATTAAGGTAAGGGAAATCACTCCTATCTTAACGGTGAAGTTTTACAAAAACAAAATATAACAAGATGAACTTCTTCATCAAAATCCAGAATTCACTCCTACTTTGACGAAGTCGCCTCATTTGAACAAATACAATTCATAAAGATGATATTATCATCAAGGTATGGAATTCACGCCTATCTTGATGATAATAGCAAGAAAACAATCGAAGATTGACATTTGTCACCAAAGTACGGGTTTCAATCCTATTTTGGTGAGATCATGTCATTTGTGAAATGCCATTCCAAAGAAAATAATTGAAGTCAATCCTCGGGATAAGGAAATCACCCCGATCCAGAGGATGAAATTTTTATAAATCACAATTGGAAACCATTTATCGAAACGAATAGAGAATCATCAAAGTAAGGGAATCACCCCTGTTTTGATGAGTTAGAATCATTTAGGAGATACGAGTGTTCTTAATCATAGGTTGGCTTGCAAACACTTGCATCTCTCACGGTGCAAACGGTACGGAGTTTGACTTAACGACGAAAGGAAAATGATATCAAGTAGGAATTCGGAAAATCTCAAGTTACATCAATGTATCAAAAGGAAAAAAAATCATGCTTACAAGCTTAAGATCAAAGTTCGAGATAGCAGAATTTGTTATGATGGTGTTCAAATCTTGAATAATTTAAATCAGGAAGGCCAAATCAGGGACAAGAATGATTCGACATCATAATGAGATGTGAACATTCGATTCACAATCAAAGGGAATACATGGACTTCTCAAGATATGAGGTCAACCATAGCCTTATTGAAGACACGTACTTATAAATGATCACCCATCTCAAGGGTTTCGAGTCAAGTAAATGGATTCAATGATCGAGTCAAATCACCATTTACACCTTGCCTAGACAAAGTATCTCGAGATGTAGGAATTCCACCTATAGCATTGCATGTTCTTAGTTATGAAACACATCTTTTAAGAAGACTTGAGAACCATAAGTAACGGTTTAAAGTTTTTGAGGACCATTCGGTTTAGATTCCCAATATCTCCGGGTATATTAAGATCCATGTTCACGTTGGTCAAGATATAGAAATAGTTACATGAAACGCTCAACGTGTAACGGTGTTTAAACGTAAGAGTTGAAATGTAGGTTAGGTTCAATATTAACAGGAACATTATGTTTGATAAGAATGAAGAGATACCAGTTCAAGGAATCAAAGATCTTTAAGATACAAAGAGGATGGTTCCATTTGGTAACGCATTACCATTTGGAATCGTTGACACGTCAAGGTAAATTGACCCATTTGCCATAAAGACTTGTGTATGTTGACCATAGTTTATCACTCATCCTAGAAATCCCCAGGTAAGCATAACTGGTCTCACAATGAGATTTATACGATATGCTTGCCTTAGCCCGAAGGCCTTTTGCCAGGAAATCCAGAATACAGGTGTCTATGTGTCACACAACTTTCTTTGGTTTATGAAATCAAAACCTTGATGAGATTTTCATAGATAAGACATAGAGTCTAAGGAATCGAACCCAGATGATAAGTGTAGATTCCACATGTCGTTAAGAATAAGTTTAGGAAGTTCATTTTGTCGGGGAGAGTCAAAGAGTCAAAGTTAAGTTTAGGGAGACAAGTAACTAAGTCTAAGCATACATACGGCAATCCTATGCTAAGGCATCAAGTTGCACAAAAGGCATAGCATTATGTAGCATGCAAACAACATGTAAGCACCAAGGTATAAGAATCTTTCTATGAGGTTCATGCAACTATAGTCTAGGTCACCATTTCTAATAACCTAAATCCCTATAGTTATGAGCTCTGATACCAATCTGTCACACCCCAACCTTGACGGCAGAAACATCGAGGAGTGAGAGTTAAGATCGTTCACAGCCACATAACGCTATTAATAATCCAAATATAATTTAAACATAAGTTTCAATTGTAACATTACAAACATAAGTCTCAAAGAAATTAAAAGCATAACATAGAATGTAACAAATCATTCTTATTTCATTTATTTATCTAGGTCCATTCCTAGATGTGCAAGCTTCAAAGAGTAGAACACAAACTTGGGGTATACCTGAAACATGTTAAAAATAAAAGGTCAACATAAAAATGTTGGTGAGCATTCCATAGTTTTCAATACATAAGTATATAAAAGATGGCAATTCAAGTCATAAGTTAGTGAATAAAGTGATTAGGGATGTTATGAACAATGCAACAATCAAACCTCGACAAAAGTTTTACAAGTCTCAAACGTTTACAAGATTATACGATCAGCTAAGTGTACTTGGATCAACCAAAGTAGGCTTGTCTTGCCCATAGATCTATGACTTCGCTGGGCTAGCAATAGTTAATGATTGTACATATAACGCCATAACATGGTAACCACAAAAGTTCAACTAACCACAACTTTGCATGATGAATTGCCATAAAGATTACAAGTCTCAAATAAGTTTACAAGTGCAATGATAATAAGTTAACATGTTTCACCCCAAAGTGTGAAAATAAGCAAAAGGGGTATGGAAATACTCACTTGAAATAAATAAGATGATGATAAGAAAATAAACGAGGCTCCAACGATTTCTTTTTACAAGATACCTAACGTATATATATTCCAAGGTTAAGTTTAAAGGTAAGATTAATGAATAAACGTGAACTAGGGTTTCAATTGGAAATTTGGGGATTTTTAATAAATAAATCAAGCAAAATAAAATAAAGCAATTGTTTATGTTTTGGGTTCTTAAAAATAAGAATTCAATGATTTAATTTATTGAATTATTAATGATTAAATACGATATGTGAAAAGAGATAAATAATTCAATAATTAATTATTTAGAATTTATTAAAGGTAATTAATTGATATTTATTTTTAAATGACTTTAAAACTATCCTTTTATAAGGTTTTTAAACGTTTTAAATAATCTTTGTAAAAGTCTTATAATATCAAACTTTAAAACAATATTAAGGAAATAATAGAAAATTATATTGTTTTCTAAGTCCCAAAAACTTAAATAAAGTGTAAGAAATAACGTTATTAACTAATTATATATGACATGATTAAATGAATAAATGAATAATTAGTTATGTAAATAATTATTTAAGTAACTATTTGAATAATTGTACATTTTACATATAGATTTATATGTTTTAGCATAATCCACATTTGAACCATAATAGGTTTATAACATAAAATAATTACTAATGTTTCTATAACCTTTGTTATGTTTTAGGAAATAATTGATTTGAAAACTAAGAAAAATAAATTTAATAATTTCAGAAATGATTTAGTTAATAATTTTTAATTTGATTTTATAATATGATAATACTTTTCTAATTTATAAAATGTTAAAAAAAACTACTTTAAAAACAAGGTTGATGGAGGCCCGGTTCGAACCCGGGACCTCCAGGATGATATGTGTACCATGAACTAGTAAACCAAGGCCTCAGCCGCGGTTTAGTTCATGGTTTAATTCTTAAAAACAACACTTCAACAAACCCCCAAATTCCTATAAACCCTAGATTGATATGAACCAAATTGAACAACGATTCGAGAGTTTCAACTCAATTAACATTAGGGCTTTTGATCCCTAAGAGAAATCGAGTTGAATGGTGTATTATACTTACTTGATTAGGCTCGATTTGTAGTATTTAGGCTCGGTTTTGACTCGTTTCGGTCGCGAAGAAGGAGCAATTTGGAGAAGATCGATTGTGTGATTGATTCACGAAATTGGGTTTACAGAATGTTGAAAGGGATCTAAAGCACAATTTCCCCTCTGTTATGTAGTTTTAATTTGATCTGTTACGTTTCGAACAGGTCAAGGATTTGAATCGGGGTTTTGAGTTGTGTTCAGAATGATTTGGGAGTTGCAGATTCAAATTGATGTAATAATTAAGTTAGAAATGATTACAGAAACGTTTCTAAACCAAAGTTTCAATGAATTCGATTGATAAACGTGTAGTAACAGTTGGATTTTCATTGAAAGCTTCGGTTTCATCTCTTCACAAAGAAACGATGATTTAATTTCGAATAAACGAGGTTACAGGTTCGAAACGCATAGGCGAGAGTCGTGGTACGGTTTAATTCGAGCGAAAGAGGCCATTTTTGAGAGTTTGGCTTCGCCGGAGCTTGGCCGGAGGTTGATCGGAGGAACAAGGGTCGACGGGAGGGGGAAATGGCGGTTTGGGATTGAGTTTAACTTATTTACACAAATGGTCCCTGAAGTATCCGCCATTTATTATTTTATGTGTAAAGTTGTTATATTAAGTTTCAAAAATTACCATTTTAACTTTAACTTATAAAAGCTGATTTAAATAATAAACCAAATTAATCATTTATTTATTTTTTCTAAAACTTTCATAAAGCTTGTAAAGTTTATAATTTAATTATTTGCTTTTACTATTAAAAGTCCATAACGACTAATAAAACTTTATAGTTTTATTAAAAGCCATTTTATAACTTAATAAATTTTTAGTAAACTTTTTCATGTAATTACTTGTTTAAAAAAATGATTTTAACACTTAATAATATACAAAAAGAATAATTTGTAACCCTATAAATTATTACAAGTTGTTTTTAAAATAATTATTAAATAGATAGTTCACAATTTAAGTTGTATTCAATCCCTTAAAACTATTAAAATAATTTAATAATGGAAACCCCAAATGAGTTTGGGTTCGGGTTTATAATTCAAAAATTGGCGGATGTTACATACGAAACGTATGATACGAATGATTATGAAAGAGAATGAATGAAAGATAACGAATGATGTACGATGATGAACGATGATGGAAGATAATAATAAATATTATCTATGTATACGTATGATGTATGATCGCGAATGGAAGTAAAGAAAGGTTTTAAACGAAAGTAAAGTATTTTTATTATACTGGAACTCACTCAACAACACTGACTTTTATGCATTTTCAGTTGGCAGGTAATTGTTGCTGAGGATGGCACGGGGTGAAGCTACTTGGCAAGTTTTGGATGGCATCCATTTTACGTTTTAATAATGTTTTTGTGTTGTAATGCAACCAAACGATGTTTTGTAATGTTAACAATGTTGTTATTTGGCAAAAGCAATTATTAATATATGAAATGGTTTGTGTTAAACTATTCCGCGGCGTTGATTAAGTGAAAGTTTATGTATTTTTAATTATGATGTGACTTGATTATCCGACTGTAGGCGTTCCGGAAACGGGGCCTTACATTGCCCAAGTTCCTTCATGTATATTGTTTATGACTTTTTGTATCTCGGGATCCTCTAAACATTTCATATATCAACTCGTCAATGATTTTCTACGTAGGATTTCATGCATATAATAAAGCATAATACCTTCATGAGGAAACTTTGTGATTCTTCTTATCATTTAGGATTTCATAATATTGTAAACATCTCTTGATGGGCAAGATCCATGATCCTTCGCCTTGATCAAAATCCCGGACCTCAAAATTATTTATATTCAACACTTCTTTCCCCTTATATTTTAGTAGTTCAATTGTTAGGCTCATGATATGTATCATTGGTATTTTGCCATTCAATGGTATCTTGAGAGCCGATCTGAGATGTGCTAAGTTGTCTACCTTAATATTAACTTTCTTGGTGACCTGTAAAATGCTAAATGTTTTAAAATCCTTTGCTAAATATTTAACTATTTTAAGATTTTGAGCTAGTTTTTCACCTTTTGCTATATAAGAACCATTAAAATATTTAGCAATTAATAATAAGTCAACACATACTTGGAGATACATAATCTTGATATCTTTAGCTAGTTGCAATCATGTTATTACTACTTCGTATTCTAATTCGATTTTTGTTGCTTAAAATCCACAATCAATCGATTGGGTATTATGTCCCCTCGTGCCAATCTAGGTATAATATCTAGTCCCGTACCTCTTACATTAGATGCACCATCTGTGAATAATTTCCACTTTTCTCTTGTTTCGTCTAGTTATTGGACCTCCATATCTACTTCATGTTAAATATCATGATTGAAATCTACCATAAGGTTTTCCGACGCTTGGGATGTGTTTTACAGACCACTTAGCCGTCCTTCCTAACATTTATGGTTTTCTTAAAACACACTTTATAGGGTTGGTAGTCTTAATATAACTAGGATGTGTTTCGAAATATTTTATAAGTTTAGTGGATGTCATAATTAAGGCTAAAATTAATTTTTCAAGATAGAATACATGGTTCCTATATTTAATAGCATAAGACAATATATTAGGGTTGAACTTCATGCTGAATCTATCTAAAATATGGAAGGCTTTTTTAAGATCCTTGAGATGATCCTTGGCTTTTTTTGATTTGTTCATCATGTCATCTATGTACACTTCCATTGTATCCCTTAGTTTGTCTTTCAACAACATATTCACCAATCTTTGGTAGGTAGCACCTAAGTTTTAAAGACTAAAAGGCATAGCAATATAACAATATATACATGTTGGGTCATGAACGCGATATCTTCTTAATAAGAGGGTTTCATTTGAAATTCCTGAGAATGCATCCATAAAGGTCAGCAGCTCATGGCCTGCTGTAACGTCAACCATTAAGGCTGTATGGTAAGGGGAAAGGATCTTTATGACAAGCTTTGTTAAGGTCAGTGAAGTCCAAATAGACCCCTATTCCCCACTCTTTTTTGTACCACCACTATGTTTGCTAACCATATTAGAAACTTTACCTCTCTTATCATTCTGGACTTAAGCAACTACTTAACCTCTTTTTGGAGAATTACAATTCTTTCAAGTGCAAACTTTCTTTGCTTTTGGTGCATAGGCCTAAAACTGCTATCAATACCAAGCTAGCTTATGAGTTAAATATACTTGTCATATCCTTATGCTTCTTAACAAGATCTACCAAATTTGTTCAATATCTCTAGGATTATGCGATCCTCTAAGTACCTTGGTGTTTGGGATTGCAGGATCTAAGGATACTTCCTTGACATCCTGCTTTCTTGCTTTCAAGACGTCTCATGCTTGTTTATTTAAATGCTCTGCTTGCCTTGTTTATACATTTATCATCACCACTCCCTACGGGGTAGGCCTTTTACACATGATAGTATATTGATGGTACTACTTTCATATCAAGGATCTAGGGTCTCCCTAAAATAATATTATAACATGATTATAAGTCAATCACACAAAATCTTTGTAACAGTTTTACCCTTTTGATGTAAATAGGTTGCTTGATCTTTCCAACCGTGTTCTTTTTCTCCACTAAATCTGACCAGTACCAATGATTTTGTCACAATTTCACTTTATAAAATATTCATTCTATTCAAATCTCTAAGGTTTATGATTTTGACTGAGCTACCCCCACCAATCAGGATCCCGTGGACAAAAATGGTTTGGCAACGTACATAGTAATGACCAAGCTATCATTATGAGGATCTTGAACGTTTTCTTTATCTTCTTCATTGAACAAGTTCACACTCTTATTTGTTAAAGTTGATGTCCTTGTAGGCTTATAATCCTTTTCCGTTTCTTTTGTATGTCTTTTCGCTACATGATAGGAAGTGCCACAAGTATCAGAACCACCAAATACAAAATTAATTACCTTAGCATCGGTTGAAGGGGACGTCGCTTGTTGTGGGGTTTTAGCCATGTGGTATTAGCAGACCCGGTAGTTAGTTTTGTCATCCATGGGGTTTTTAGGTGCTATTTGCTTTAGAGATAACTTATTTTCTTTAGTAGTAACTTATTTCCTTTAGTAGTGCATGCAACCCTCAGTCACATAACCAAATCTTCATGGTGAGCAGATCACTTGCACTTATCTTTTCGAGCAGAGGTCTTGTCATTCCTTTTAAACTATCTTGTTTTATCTCCAAGATCTCGCATTGCAAACATAAGATCTGAAACATCACCATAAAAGCAATAATAAATTATTTTAGTATATTCTTCTTCGACCTCATCGTCTTCCACATGTTGACCCTATGGTTATCATAGGTTTAGATCTGTGGAGATACTTCAAGTATCGATTGTACCACACCGGGTACTCTTGAAATCATATCCTTTAGCTTTTATAGTTCTTTGGCCATAATCAGACTAATCCTTGTATCAAACATAAGTTTAATGTTGTTAGCATTCAAATATATATTATTGCGTATGTTACCAATTTCGGGATTTTGTGATGATGATCACGAGGGTAATGTTGAGATCTCTTGTTGTAGCAACCTCAACAGCGTGAGTTGGATCAATCGTCCTGATCCGAGGTTACATTCTAAATAGTTCCTTGCGGAGCCTATAGTATGAAATTTCCAGATGCTGGGTTGTAGTGGAGTAGTCGTTGCTTCCATAAGATTTTGTTTTTCTAATTTTATCTTTTCTATCTATATCAACAATATCTGATTGGTTTCTGGTGTTGATTCATCAATCGTATCAGTTGAGAGAACATAGAACCAATGTCATCATTCGAGACAAAGACATGTCCTTGAGTAGACGTCCAGATCTCAAGGAGAAATGACTAGAAGGAAATGCTATTTTGGCCAGGTTGTCATTTTTCTTTTAAGAAGACGGAGGATGTGGAATAGTGATATGGTTGTCAAGACTTGATTAAACACAAGTTAAATGACCAATCTTAGCTACATTTATTGTGTAAGGGTGATTAAGGTCGTCTCCGCAGTGTATTAGTGAAAAAGGTTTTAACAAACAAAAATCGATTAACTTAAAGACATAAACTTTGAAATAAAAAACTGGAACTTTGGATGAATAAAAGAACACAAGTACAAAAAGCAACAAACTTTGAAAATTATTTTTTTGTTAAGAAGAAAACAATCACTTCCGGGTTTCAGATTCCGGAAGATCAACAATTATTACGCTAAACTAGGGTTTCCACAAACACAACTCAAGATTATGGATTTTGATTAAAGTGATAATAAAGAAACAATCTTTTAATATTTGTTTGTTCACGATGTTACCAATTACTTATATCACGTTGTCTACTTTTTTCAATTGCCTAACGATGCAATGAAAGCAAAAAATGATGATAAAACAAACAACTTTGTTTATAAATAAACCATTTTAATCAATCCAAAATTTTAATAACATTCAATCACCAAATGTTCACATAAGATCCTAGTTCTAAACGTACTAACCGTCTCACTTTGCAAGAATTCTTCACATGAAAGTGATCACGAATGATATATCCACGCATTTATGCTCGGATCTTCAATAATCGATTTAGATGATAAATATAGATGAATTATCGAGAATCGGAAGGCTTAGAAACACCAAAAATCTCCTTAAATTAGTCAATATTCATGCGGGATAAGTTTCTCTTCGGATTACCATTGAACATGTTTTAAAAAGCTTCAAATTCCATATAATTCGGAGTTTGTTATGGCCCTGGCTTATGGTATCCAGTGTATTTGGCCTCCAACTTGCTGAAATTCTAAAGCGAACACACCAAACTAAACATTGTTGATACGCCCCTGACATATAATACGGACGCTCATACATCGCCTCATACTCTGCAGGCGTATGATATGCTCATACCCGCATATCATACGTCGATCTCTTTCTTGCCCTTTATTTTCCATCTTTTGATATTTACATATTCAGTTCTTCAGTTTTCGTGTTTTGCTTCTTTTGTCTCATATTATGTTCTTTTAAGCTCCAAATACCTATTAATCAAAACATAAATAAAGTCAATTTGTTCCATAATAATCACGATGTAAAATCTAGTATCTAGATCAATTAAACACTTAATTATTGACAAGTGATCAAATTGGCTGACTCAATCCGAAGCTTGAGGAGGGGATCAAAGAAGAAGATCTTGGACTGAGATGACATGCCGAGAAGTGTTTCGAGAAGTAGTGATTGATAATGAACCTTAGGAAAAATTTAAAAATGAGAAGCACACTGGCCCCACCTTGGGGCACCAAATTATTTTGATAAAAAGTTAACAAGAATAACTTTGTGATCATATTCGTATGTAAGGTAGTGTGCTTGATCGTTTTGTGTAACAAATGTGATAGTAGAAATAAAAAATAACACAACTGATTACAAGGAAATATCTTGATCCCTGGATATCTTCGACATAAATCCTCGGTAGGTACTAATCGTCACTCCGCCTCTTGTTTTGTCATTGATTGCAGTAGAAATTTCAAAGCAAGAGCAACAACAGATCAATAATAATTGTCACAGAGTGATTTGTTAGTGTATATTGTGTGTTGAACATCGATCGCTTTGCCTCTATATATAAAAAACAAAAATTGCCTAAGTCCCGAGATTTTTGAAAAATACTCGACATTCACTCTTGACCAATGTTGTAAAAGTCGCTAGGCGCTGCCAGGTCTATCGACTGGGGAGTTACGAGTACTCGTTCTAGGCGGGAGTACTCAGGGAGTACTCTGTAACATCCGCCATTTTTCAAATTATAAACCCGAACCCATTTTAAACTTTCATACGAAGAAATTCATTATTTAAAATTATTCTATTTATTTTGATGAATCAAATGTTTTATATGCGTAGTTTAAACAATATTATGAATTGTTTTATTCTTTTATTTGTTAAATCATCTAAATAACTTATAATAAATTATTGAGTTATAAAAAATTTCTTTCTTTATAAAGTTATAAAGTTTTATTTATCATTTGACAATAAATAACTAAATGAAAAAGTCTTATTAAAATTTATTAAGTTTGATAAATATTTTGTAAAATAAATGGAATTATTATTTAAATTAAGTTTAGGTTGAAAAGTGTCATTTATAAAACTTAAATTATAAGTTTTTCACATAAAATGATAAACTTTAAAATCACATGGACCATCTGTGTAACTTCAATTCCCAAACCACCCAAACCCATCGTCGATCCCCCCTCCTGTCTCCGGCCAAACGTCCGACGAGTATTCTAATCACACAACAATCGATTAAATCTCAATTAAACACAAACAAATCATTACCTCAACTGTTTCGAACCAAGCTAATGATGAAACTCAGTTATAATCGTGGTATTAATGGGATTAGAGCGAAACCGAAACCCCGAATTAAACTTCGTAACATATTGATCTATAACAACTCAAATTAAATCGATTTAATAGATGGCAGACATTCTTTTCGGTTCCTTTGAGTTTTCTATAACCCCAATTCTTACCTAAACCCGCATACACATCATAACTAATCACCATCTTCATCTTCGATCTGCAACTCTGTGAATCCAAGGATCGCAATCAGGAATTATCAGTGTCAATTCAAGTCAAGTCAATGTTTGCGGAATCAACGTTAACTTGGTTTAATTGTTTGTATTAATTTCAAAATCAATAATTATTAATGAATAGGATGAACGCAATGAATGAAACACAATTAATGATCAGACATATATTCAATTCAAACGTATTTCATTAAAAACATATTAATGATTACAGATGAATAAAGAATGAATGATATTGATTTTAGTGTTTGATGATGTGACGGCTGCTAGGGTTTTGATTTGTGTGATTTGATGTGAAGTTTGGTGATTGTAATGTTACTTGGATGTTTGCCGTCGAAGCCGTCCTTTGATGTTAAACCTAGTATCCATATATATAGGCACGTGTGTTTCTGTTAAGGAAACATCGGATTTCTTGGGATTCGCATAGTTGTCTTGTTGACTTGTTGACTTGTAACACTTTGTATTATTAAATACAAGTGTTTGGACTCCGCAGGACTATGGTCTTCCGTAGATGTTTGTTCTTCTGCAGGAGGCTTGTTCTTCCGAAGCTATCTTGTTCTTCCGAAACAATCTTCACGTTCATCCTCAGAGCAGGTTGTTTACTCATCCGCAGGAGTCTTCACTTGACCTCTTTGATCACTTGAACTCCAGAGCTGATTGTTCATCCGCAGATGATCTTCGGATGTTTGTTACGGTAAGAAACATATCTACGGAGGAACAAAATGTTCATCCATATATGTTTCTTACACTTAGTCGATTTAAGTAATTGACCAAGTATTCTGTTTGTATCTGCAATCATACATAAATCAACACACATATATGGGTTAACCTATATATTTAATGCATACATAATAATGAATTACAAGTATTCATTACAAATATTGATTAAAGTTCTAAGCCTATACATAATGGACTAGATCTATTGACCCTAGATCTAACAAACTCAATCGAGGTCTATGATCGAGGTGATATTAATCGCAATTTATAGAGGGCTTTTACTTATCATTGTCCTTAGAAGCTATCTGCAAAGCTAATTTGGTTTTCAACAACCTTTGCACCTCGAAACATACTCAACCATGGTCGCGACTGGTTCTTCATCCTGTAACATCGATTCGATCAACATTCTGGTAATTAAACCCACACACACACTCGGTTTCACATGGGCAATCAAAGCCCTATGGTTGATTTCGTTAACAACATCAATTCCATGTTCAATTTGATCAAATCGATTCTAGGGTTCTTGTGAATTGGAGGATTTTTGCAACTAATACTTTTAAACATTTTAATGGGACTTATCAGCACATCTGGGCTTTAACCCAACCGGTTACCACATCACCCTTGTATGCAGGAGGTCTCGGGTTCGAACCCGGCCTCCAACATTTATTTTTTTGGGCTAATTTTATATATTTTGAACTTCAACAAAATATATTAATATGTTATTTAATCAAAGTAAAAATTATTTTGATAATAAAAACTTTTCAGAAAATATTAAATTGATTTTAAAAGTATTTAAAACTTATGATTTAAAATTTAATTGTTTTTTTAGAATAACAAAGGTTATAAAACATTATTACTTATTTTATATAATTTAAATGCTATAAATATGTTATGGATCAAACTTAGGTTATTTCAAAACATTATAGATTTATATGTTAAATAATTAATTATTCATCTATTTATTTAATCATGTTATATCATAACTAGTTAATAAATTCATTTCTTAAACTTTTATCTAAATTCATGAATTTATAAAACAATATAATTTTCTATTTAAGGCTTTGATATTATAAGACACTTATAAATATTAATTAAAAGTTTAAAAACTTTATAAAATGATTTTAAATAATTTTAAACTATTTTTGCAAGTCATTTAAATAATTAATTACCCAATTAATTATTTTGATAAAGTTTTAAATAATTAATTTCTAGATTAATTATTTCTTTTCACAATGTTATACTCAATCACTACTTAATCAATTATTGTTAATATTTAAGTAATGCTCATTGTACAATTTCACTAATGATTATTATTGTTTCAATCTTAATCATTTAATAAATTTATTCATTCTTATGGAAATAAAATATAATTGGCTATATTATTTTATTTACCCTAATTATCAAAACCCCAAATTCAAATTGAAACCCTAGTTCACGTCTAATTGTTAATCTTATTATTGAACTTAATCATGGAATCAATACGTATATGTAACTTGTAAAAGAAATCGTTGGAGCCTCGTTTAAATTCTTATCACCACCTTATATATATCATGTGAGTTCTCTATGCCCCTTTTTACTTTATTTCACACCTTTTGGGGTGAAACATATTAACTTTATAAACTTACACTTGTAAACATCTTGATACTTGTAAATGCACATGTAATTCATCTTTACCTTTTTGTCATGGTTATTTGTGTTATTGTAAGTCTTATATGAGATACGTATCTTGTTTACAATCATTAACTATTGCTAGCCTGGTGACGTCTTAGATCTTTGGGCTTGACAAGCCTATTTGGTGCTAAAGCCGATGTGTTGCCCGCTCTTGATGACGTATGACTTGTTCATCATGGGAACCAAGTACACTTAGCCAATCTTATAAACTTGTAATTAAGTCGAGGTTTGATTGTAGCTATATGTGTTCTATAAACTTGCATAATTCATAACCATTGACATGAATTGCTACTTGTAAATATTTTTCTATATATATGTACGTTTAACCCATGGAAACTCACCAAATTTCAAAGTTGACCCTTTATTTTTAACATGTTTCAGGTTTGATACTTGAGGATCTCTTCGTGCTCATATAGGACTTGGACTTAGTTTAATTGAAAATCTTATATTGTGGTTTAAATCTTGTTTGTATTGTAATGGTTTATTTATCTTGTAATGTTCAATAAAAATGATATTTAATATTATTTCAACTTAATTAGTTCCATGTGCTATGAACAATCGTTTTACACTCGTCCGCCTCGATGATTCCGCCGTCGGTCGGGTTTGACATACTCGGATATAGCAATTTATAAAGAAATTAATTTTTAGAAAATTCTACATATATCAAATATCATAAGTTCACTAATATCTATAACAATATATGTAAATATTAATATAAATTAAAAAGATAGATTATCAATACTAAAATATTCAAAAAAATTGATATTTATTCTATAATATTATAGACATTGTAATCATATAATAGCTTCTTTTCAAGGTATTAACATAAAAAGGAACAAAAATCCAACAAAAACAATGAAAATTGGTGAAAATTGACGAAAAATAGCGAAAATCCAAATTTTCCGACACGGGCTGCCTAGCTCCGAGTAGGGCCGAGTTGGCCGCCTAGCTCCGAGTAGGACTGAGTTGGACCGATTTTTACTAAGGTTGACCGATTCCAAGTTATGAGACGGAGTTGAAGAAAGTCGCTTCAGTACATATCCGAGTTCCGAGTACACCCCGAGTACTCGGTCGAGTTGGCCGAGTTTTACAACACTGCTCTTGACCATGAGATTGGCTTCAACATGTTTTCCTTAACCAACTACTGGTTCCTTAGAAACGACCAAGTCAGCACGAGTCACCTGCGAAAAAAAATCAAAACTAAAAGAATAACAGCCGATTAATAATGCTAGTATTCAGGATACTGAACCTACTTAGGATCAGAACACCGGATCATAAGATTCACCCGAAACACCAATTAACCGAGACACTCAAAGCTTGATACTGAGGTCGCCTCAACTACTCTAACAAAGATAAGGATGGATTTCTTGAAGTGATATATAGTAATAGTAAGACATTGAGATTGCTTTGAAGATGTTTGGAAGACAAATAATTTGTTATTATTGGCTTGAAGATAAAATGTGTACATTCTTTTTTTATCAATCATGCCTAGTTTGTTCGGTTTCACTTCATCATTTCTTTGGTTATTCGATTTCAAATTCTCGTTTACTATAATAATTACCTTTTTACACCATGCTTGACGTGTATCACCTTTTTATTTATAAAATAAAAAATTAGATAGTGGGCTGTCATGATCAATTCAGAAGATAAACACCACTATCAACTTGATACAAGTTATTTTGTTTTCTATATGTTAGTGTCATTTACTAATGGAGCCACTTGGATTAATTTACGATTTTTTTTCTTAATTTATGTCACTTCAATGGTCTTTGACATAACCTATTATTGTAAAAAGATAGATGCATACATAATCACATCTTTTTAGTTACAAATATAGTAGAGAAAGGGGCTGTTTGGCAGCCTCTTAATCAGCCTCTTAATGGTTCAGATGTTTGAATGGTTCAGCACTTAATGGTTCAGACTGTTTGTTTCGCGAGCACATGTCTGAATGGTTAAGAGATTTACCTCTGAATGGTTAAGCATTATATTGATGCTGAATGGTTAAGAGGTCTAATGCTGAATGGTTAAGACATATTATCTGAATTGGTCAGACATTTGTTTTTGAATAGTTAAATTATATACTAGCTCTTAATGGTTCAGACCTCTTAATGATTCATCACTTAATGATTCAGACCTCTTATTGGTTCAGCACTTAATCATTCAGAAGTTGCCAAACAGCCCCAAAATGTTAATAAAGCTTTCACATTTTCATCGTAATTATCTAAATGACATTTGAAAATTTTAGTTATCAAAGGACCACTAAAATTATCCAAAAGACACTTGAGGTCAGGATAACATTTGTCCAGGTTTACTAAATCGTATATTATTTGTATAAAATATTTATTAGTAATTAATTTCTAATGTTGTTTTACTTAGGTCATTATATTTTTTTTCAACTGTTTAAACTATTTTAATTTCCTTGTTGTGCTACTACTGTGTAAAATTTTCATCACTAAGTAAAATAAAATTATACATATTTAATGACCATTTTATGATATTTTTTTTAAGTTTAATTTAAACTCACAAATTTCTAGTAAACATTTTAACTACAAAATGTTACTATATAATAATCAAGATTCACGATTATTTAGTTAGAATATTCAATTTATGAGAAATTCATGATTATTTAGTTAGAATATTCAATTTAAGAATATTCACATTTCGTTCTCTATTTTTATGAGTGTATGTCCTATATTATAGATGATGATTATAAGTGATTGTGAGTATATAATTAACAAAATATTACTATTTATTTTTATATTTGAAGAAACACGGTGCAACCCTCATAACTTTATAATACGTTCGAAAGTAGATTGAGTGAATAAGAGAAAAAAGATAATGATAAATGCATGAAAAATATCATTTAATTGCAAAAAGAAGAAAAAAATAGTAATTTTTAGTGTAATTATATAAATGAAAATGAAAAATGGGATGTGAATGTTCTAAAAAAAATTATACAAGTTCTTTAATCTTCGTAATGATAAAAATTAAAATTTAATGGTTAATCACTTAAAAATTGTTTTTAGTGACATAAGTAATGCATTTTTTTTGTTTTATTTAGTATTCAATAATCTTCACCCAATATTTTTTGACGGCCGCTTCAAGTAAATAACTAATATTTGATAGAAATCTTTAAAGAATATAAATTGTTGCATCGTCTTACAATAAATCACTTTAGGAATAGGAAGTCGAAAGTCATGGAATCTTTAGCTAATTTCATACGCTATCACTATTTTAATGGCCTTTTCTTTATAAAATTGTTATGTTCTCACGTTCATGGTGTAGTTATGTTTTAAGAATTTAGTATTTTTGTCACTAATAACTAGAGTCATGTCTGGTTAAAACAACTACATTAAATCATAACACAACAAAACATTTTAGAATTTACTAATAAAATTATACAGCCTTAGGATGATTAATATTTTGTGTAAGATTGAATGGAGGTTTTTTAAAATTATTTGACAATGTTAACATGATCGTGGGTAAGCACAACCTATTTGAAAATAGTAATAGACGATTATAGTTCTTTTTCAAGAACTTTTTTTCCTGAAAATGAGATAAAACTTATACCCGATCCACATGACAAAACAATCTTTTTCATAAATTTATTTGGTAACTTCAAGCATTATGAGATTATACACATCCTAAAGTGTATCAATTACACTTTATGAGCATTCACACTAGTTTCATCATATTCATCTCTATATTTACACTAAAAACATTATTTTTTTACTCTCTTTTTTAATTAGATAATGTTTTTATATTTTTATTATTATATTTTCTCTCACCTCCACTCACGATCACTTTTAAAAATATTAAAAAATTTATGGAGATTGTACCGTGTTTTTCCAAATATGAAAATCAAGATACAATCCTTATTAATTTTATCTATCCTTCACTTACAATCATTCCCATAATATACAACACACACTTATATTAAAATGAAACACCTACTGTAAATATGAAGACCAAGTCTTTTTACTAAACGCTTTAATGTAAAAGATTACTATAAAAATACTAATATACAATTTTGAAAGGCAAAATATATTACTGGAAAAGGTTCTAGGTAGGTGCTAGATCACAAGTATATAATACAATGTTATCAAATTACATATTATCCAATCTATGTTCCAATCTCCTTAACGAGTCCAATCCAAGTCATGCGGTCTAAATTTATTTTCTTTTATCCAAATAAAAATACTGACCTTAACTTTTTTTCACCTTTCTATTAACATTGCCTTGTTCAATGTTGAACATCCTTTCATTTCTTGCCTTTAAAAATCAACCATGATGATAACGTAAACAATTTTCTTTACCGCATTCCCAAATTTTAATTTATTTGGCTCATTTATGATTGGTAGGTCATTAATATTTTATTTATTTATTTTTATTGACGACTATTCTGATCATCAGAGGACTACTGACCCACATAATCATCATCATCATTTAAGTACGGAATCTTGTGACACTAGGCTAACACGCTTACAAATATAAACTCGTACATTAATCCGTTTCTATTAAATAATCTCACGTTAAAGGATGTTTAAATAACAGAAAAAAATATTTGTATAACACGAACTTACAATAATAATAATAATCACCACCACTCCCACAATCCGCCATTATCATCATCACCCCCACATAAGTTTTTCTAATCACCACTACTGTAGCCCCACCCTCTCTCTCACTACAATCATACATACATACATACATACATACATACATACATACATACATACATACATACATACATACATCTCTTTCCGTCAAACTCACCCACCCGCCTCTCTGTCTTTTAATTTCTTCATTCCCCCAACTTTCCCCTTTTCTCCATACACATTCATCACAAAATCATCAACAATTTGATCTCCATATCATCCCCTACCTGAAATGCTACAAGATTTCGGTTGAATTCAACACATATACATACAGCAGCGATGGTGGTGCGGAAGGTCGGGAAGTATGAGGTCGGAAGAACGATCGGCGAAGGCACCTTCGCCAAGGTCAAATTCGCTCAGAACACAGAGACCGGTGAAAGTGTTGCAATGAAGCTCCTCGATCGAGCTACTATAATCAAGCATAAGATGGTTGATCAGGTTTGTAGTTGTTTTCGTCTGTGTGGTTGATTTGGTCTGCTGATCTCCAAATTAGGTTGAAGTGGATCGATGCTTGATTCAAGTCTGGTTGATTTGTGTGGTTACGTTGAATGATATCTGTTGGCTGAGGATTAGGGTTTTAAGGTGTATGTATCTGTAAAAGGTCTCGTGAAATGTTTTTTTTT
>JACVEC010000043.1:0-21688 GCA_025215565.1 Flaveria ramosissima | reverse complement strand
AATCTCAACTGAGCGGCTGCCAGTGAGCAGGAGGAAAAACCAGCAGCCAGAAACTCAAGAGGGTGGTGAGAGAGAGGACTTTGGTCCAATCATCTCATCCCCCAATGAATCTTCTGATGAAGATGAGGGGAATTGAGACTAAAGGTGCAAAAAACTGTCAAAAACATGCACCTACTTAGTCTCTAAGGTTAGTCACTTGGAATCTCAGGTGACTACCCTGCAAAACAGGGTCAATGATCAGCAACTCCAGATTTCATATCTGCAGGAACAACTAGCTGGGAGACCTTTAAGGAGAGCTCAACCAGGAACACAAGAACCTGTGGAAGTGATTGACTTATCCTCCAGCTCACCTATGCAAGTGGGTGATGCTACCAAAAAGGGGGAGAAAGTTATTACAACCACAGAACTTGGGAGTTCTTCAGAGAGAATGGACATAAAGGACTCACCATCCTCACTTGCTGTTGGCATTCTCAGCAACTTCCTCAAGTTCACATTAATGTGGATTCTATAGACTCTCTAATCAGGAGGAGTCTCTTTGAGGAAGGCATACCAAGGGCTGTCTCATCTCCACCACTAGGAACTGGCAATCACATCATCAGGTGGAGGTATGATGATGACAGGAGAGCCCTCATACTTCAAAGAGTTCAAGGTCAACAAGAAGTTTTTAAATTCCAAAGCCTGAGCTTTTATGAAAGACTGGATTTAGTCAACTTGCCACTTGTCAATCCAAGCAATTCAAGACAAGTTGACAGGCTGGCTCAAAGAATCCAAGATAGGATCCTTGCAGAGTTCTCTCTAAGAAGGAGACTTAGGCAATCAGGCAATGTCATCGGTCAACTGGATGTTGAGGTGGACCCTAAGATTGATTTTCATAGGGGAAACCTTGACTGAAGGCCCAGTGACAGAACCTGAGACCCCTGTCTCATCATCAACAACTGCTGCTGAGGTCCAAACTCCATCTGAGAAACCTGCTGGTGAAGTGTTTCTCAGCCTCTCTCGGGCCAGAGCATGGAAGCTACTCCAAGCAATGAAGGCCAAGCTTCAATCCACCCTAAGTCACAAAGGTCTGTTGGTGACAAAGGGAAAAGGATAATGACTCCTGAGGAAATTGAGGAGGAAGAGAGAGAGAGGAAAAGGAGACTAAGGGGAGAAAGTTCCACTGGGTCATCTAGCTTCATGCAAGCTGCAATCAGGGCTGCTCCCAGACCAAATACTCAAGATGATGAGTTAAGGGCAGTCAGGATTACCTACTTACAGACCAGGAACTATGACATTGATGAGATCATCTCCCTCCCCTTAGAAGAACTAAATGAACTGGCTGACAGAGAAGTGTCAAGAGAGTTAAAGGAGAAAGAGGATGCAATGATACTTCTCCAACTCAAAGAGGAGAAGAGACAGAAAAGACTTTACAAGCATGCTCCTACTCTCTCACCAGTTCAAGAAAGTCCTGCACAGGAAGATGTGGCTCCACAAGAACCTCAGGTAGATAAAGAGGAAGATAGGATCAAAATGATCAACTACCTGAGTGCCACAGGCTTCTATCAGGCAGAAGATGCACTTCTCCCTTTGTCCTATGACTTCATTGAGTTCGAGTATCTAAAGCAACTTGAGCTTGAGTTAGTCAAGGAAAGAAAGACAATTAAAAGGAAACTAAGGGAAGAAGCTGCAAAGTCAAGGGCCATCATTCAAAAGAATGCAAAGAAGTCTGCTGACAGACAAAGAATGGTGAGCTTCTTGAAGCTGTATGGATTCTCCGGAAGGAGACTTGGCCCCATGTCTCTATCCACCATGGATGAGCATATTAGGGTGATCAAGCAGAAGATTAAAAGTGGAGAACTTATTAACTTGCACTCTCTTCCAAGTCAAGTCCCACCTGAAGTGGAGGTCAAGTTTGAACAACCAGAGACACCTCAACCAGCACCTCCAGCTGAGCCTCAGCAAGCTTCATCTTCTGATCCTAGACAGGGTCAAACTCCCTCTCCTTCTGAACCTGTGAGGGAGGAACACCCAACTGAGAAAGACACTGATGATCAACATGGTGCTGCAGACCAGTCTTCTCAGTTAAAGACATCCAAGAGGAAGAAGAGGATGGCTTCTAAACCAAAGACTAAGAAGAAGAAGCCAAAGTCATCTACCTCTGCACCTCAGGGTGAATCAGATCAACCTGAGGAAGTGCATGATGAGGCAGCACAATCAACTCCTATTCAAGTGGCTCCTCTAACTAGTGAGACACCCATCTTGTCCTGGACTTACTCTACCAATCCAGAGAGATGGACTGTTATCAGAGATCAAGGTGTTGAGAATGTCTACTCATGGCAAGACATAATCAACTTACCTCTGCATGATCTCTTTGAGATGAGAAGATAATATGAAAGTCTTGATGATCCTGACCATCTCATGAAGAAAGGAATGGTCCTGATTGTACTGAAGACTACCAAATTTGAAGATCTTCCAAGTGTTTTGGTAGCATCAGCCTAGGGGGAGTTTGTAAGGATTCCTGAAGTCTGATGCAACCCAAAACAGCCTAAGTGTCTCAGCAACATGCACTAAGTACTGAAGTGAAGAATGCTTCGGAAGTTTTACACAAAGCATTACAAAATACTCTTAAGTGTAAAATCTTCCGAAGCCAAGACCAATATCTTCCGAAGCCAAACATGAAGTCTTCCGAAGCTTCAGAGACAAAGTCTTCCGAAGCTTCAACCTATGAAGACAGATTTCTTCCGAAGAATTTTAGTACACATGCTTTATCTGATGTACTGTTCCATAAAGCACCTTTTCCGCTGCATCTCTGTAAAGTCACCAACTTACATAATGGTGAAAAGGGTCTTGCTTTTGGTAACTGTACATTGAGGTCTTGAGTCTTTAACTTTCCACTTTATGTACTTTATCCTTTTTGTATTGTATAAGGATGTGAGCTATGGCATGTCATAGTCACAAGGTCAAAAGGCAGATATGCCTTTTGATCCTACAATTGATTTGTTAGTGTCTAGTCAATTGTATCCAGCTGGCTTTCAAAGTATAGCCGGCTGTAGGTTGTAGTATAAGTATTTCAAGTTCTTGTATCTTTTCTTTATGCTTTGTAACACTTGTAAAAGAACTTGAGAAAGCAATATACTGCCTCCTTGAAACCCATATTCTCTTGTTTTGTCTCTTGCTTTACTTGTGTTCTTTGTATCACCTTTGGTTACCTAGTTCACTGTTTGATTAGAGCTTAGTTAATTTCCTCATTGTGTTGTTGTGTTGTAATTGTGCTTAAGCCCTTAAACGGTCCTGCAGAATTCGATTGGGTTATGTTGTAAATGTTGACTTTTGTAATCAATGTTGTTTGTGAAATTGAAAATATTGACTTTTTTGGTCAATTGTTACATTTGATTATGAGATTAATGTTGTATGAGATGCTTTAGTGTAGACCGGATCAGAGTACCATATGATATGAGATCTGCAAAGGGTGGATGTAACCAAATGGACAGTTGCTATAAACATATAATGTTGCAGGGGTTGGGAGAAGCAGAACCAACTGTGCTAATTAGTTGCATTCATATCCTAGTGAAACTAGTGAAGACTCTTTTTTCTCATTTTAGTATAAAGTTGATGAGGACTTTTTTTTTCTCATTCTTGTATCTGCATCCTAAATGTGCAGAATCTCTTTTGCATCTCAATAAGATATAAGGTAATTAGTTGCATTCACATCCTAGTGAAACTAATGCAGACCTCCTTTTTTGCTCATATTAATATAAAAATGATGGTTATTAGTATGAAATTTATGAAGACTTGAGAATTAAATGATATGTTTAAACTCAATAGAATCACTACAAAAGTTATAAATAAATTAGGATTCATTAACAATGTAACATCATTTGATTTAATTATGCATACCCTTTTTTCTCAAATGAACCAATTACGTAGACCCTCTTTTTCTCTAACGAATCGATTGTGTAGACCCTCTTATGAGAATAATAGTTCCAGGATTGATTAAGAATTGCCACATTTGACCAAACAAAAAGAATTAATCATTGCAATTGATCAAACAATTACCCAGTTTGACCCGTTACCCACAACACCCATTTTGCAACCTGTGGTACAAGCTAAGGGTGTTAGTCATAGGCTGGTTTTGTGCCACCATAGCACTATCAGTCTTGTTCCTGTGTACAACACTATCTACCCAGTTTGACCCATAGACAACAATTTTCAATTCATCATTTATAAATTGGCTGATTAGGTAATGTTTGCGATATCAAAATTATATACTAGTTTGCATACCAAATTAAATGTAACTGTTAACAAAATACCACAAACATATCATGTAAGCTTACCACTTTGAATAAAATTCTATGATTTCAACAAAGATTTCACAAATATGAACAATACATACCATGAACTGCAGCAATATCATACTCTTCACCGGTTTTTCGTAAAGACCATTGACAACCATGTCAAACATCCATTAATATTTGTGTCCTTCCTTGCTGGTAGATTTTAATGGATAAACCCTAGCTTTTGATCGATTGCACTTGTCAAACCCTTTCTGTTGATCGATTTATTGAAATCCTTGTTGTTGATCGACAATGGAACAATGTAGATGGTATGTGAAAAGTCGATATGGGGTTTCTTATGAACGATGCATGTATTTTAGGTTAGGGGTTATTACATGGATATGCAAAAAGACATAATTACCCCTCTATTTAACACCTAAACTAACCTGACTAACGAGATTGGATGAATTTGGTAAGTTTTTAAAAAGTCAGGGAGACAGAAGAGAAAAAAATTCTTTTTGGATTAAAATAGCAAAACAGACCAAAACTCGGGGATGAAAATGGCAATTTGTATATATATATATATATATATATATATATATATATATATATATATATATATATATATATATATATATATATATATATGGGAAAGTTCCCTTAAGAATAACTTTTTCCCTAAGAAATCTAAGAAGCATTTATAGCCAGTAATTTCATGTTTAAGGGCATTTCAAGTAATTAAATTAAATAAAGGAATAAAAGGGCATTATGGTAATTTGACAATATAAAATAGGAAAACACAAAATTACGATTTCAAAACTCATCGTCTTCTGTCTATTCCTCTCATTCATCGTCATTCAACAATCAAATCAAGTAAGTTCTTCAAATTATTAGTGAAATACATTCAATTATTGAAGTTATAGTACTAATTCTATTTTTTTTTTGCTGAAAAACAGAATCAAAACGACCTAAAATGAAGAAGAAATCGACAATTCATAGCGACGGTAAGTTCCTTGAATTTACTTACAAATTCAATTAATATGTGTAGTGAAAACTAAATTTCAAACCGAGATTCATATATGTACTGCATTCTAAACTTGATTAGTTGCATTGTTTGGTCTTTCAGAAGAGTCAGATCAACAAAATGCTGAGTTGTATGATCTTAGAATCAAATATCTCACAAAAATACTGTTATCGGATATCAACTTATTGAAGGAAATGGTGACATCTGATGTACTAAACTTTATAAAAAAGATGATGCTGAGAAGAAGAAACTGAAGGAAACAACAAGGAAAAGAATAGAAGAAAGATTAAAGAAATCCTTTGAATGAAATAGTTATATAATCAAAATATGTTTTATTTTGTTTATCAGCAATAGAAAGCAGTACACTGTATTTTGTGGTACATTTGAATGGTTAGAGCTATGAAAAGTAGTACAACTTTGGTTGTTATGTTTGGTTTGCTAAAAATTGAATGTTTATAAAAAATACAGTACATAAGCTATAAAAATGCAGTACAATTGCATTCTATATAGGTTTATTTGTTTGTATACACTGGGAAATAATATCATGTGTTGTATTTTTATATATTGATAAAAGGTATTTTGTAATGTATTTAAAAATAAAGCACAACTATAAAAATATGTATAATTGAAGAATATAATTGATTTCTTTTACATCATACGTATAAAATAAAAAAGCAGCACATCATATGTGTTGAATATGTAGCAACATGTGCTGTATTTTTGTATTGTATTTTGTACTGTATATAATAGAATGTATTTTGTACTGTTTTTAAAAATGAAGCACAACTATAAAACTATGTATGATTGAAGAATAAAATTGATTTCTTTTACATCATACGTACAACTTTGGTTGTTATGTTTGGTTTGCTAAAAATTGAATGTTTATAAAAAAAATACAGTACATAAGCTATAAAAATGCAGTACAATTGCATTCTATATAGGTTTATTTGTTTGTATACGCTGGGAAATAATATCATGTGCTGCATTTTTATATTATAATAAAAGGTATTTTGTAATGTATTTAAAAATGAAGCACAACTATAAAAATATGTATGATTGAAGAATATAATTGATTTTTTTAAATCATACGTATAAAATAAAAAAGCATCACATCATATGTGTTGAATATGTAGCAACATGTGATGTATTTTTGTATTGTATTTTGTACTGTATTATAATAGAAGGTATTTTGTACTGTTTTTAAAAATAAAGCACAACTATAAAACTATGTATGATTGAAGATAAAATTAATTTCTTTTACATCATACGTATAAAATAAAAAGCAGCACATCATATGTGTTGAATATGTAGCAGCATGTGTCGTATTTTTGTACTGTATTTAAAAATGAAGCATAACTATAAAACTATGTATGATTGAAATCCTTATGATTTTTTCAATGATCGAACGCTGCAATAGTGGTATTGAAATCGGTTGGAATTGCAAATTATAATAAAAAACTCACGATCTCAGGATTTGATTCGTGAAATTAATGACGATGACAACTTGATTCGATCAAAATCGCCTCGAATTAGAATATGATTTCATCCCGACCACTGCAATACTAATTAGATATTGAAATCAATTTGAATTCTATAGTATATGAACTGATCGTGGATTCGAGTGTAAAATTGAGGTCGATCCCCGCTGAAATCGTGAATTCTGTTGAAGAACAATGAATTTGAAGAATATCTTATTTTCAAAAATACCCTCCATTACTAAAAATTTAAAATGTCACATGTCACCATGATATTTATTCTTAGACAACTTAGGCAACTAATTATTCTTAGTTGAACCTCTAACTATATATACATATATATAGATATATATATATATACATATATATATATATATATATATATATATATATATATATATATATATATATATATATCCGGGATTTCAGAAACGACTTTTAGGGAAGGTAACAGGCGTGGAGGGTAATGAAAGGGCGTGGAGGTGAGACGGACCTCCGGCGAGGGAGGCAGCGGACGATCGGAAACGGCTTGTAGGGAAGGGAACGGGCGCGTCTTACAATTATGTATACCGAACCTTACCCCTACCCGGTTCCACATAAGTATTTTTCCTCTCCTTCCGGATCTGGTTCGGGTTCCTTAAGCAAATCTGCTTGGTACGCCTCTGACCCCGAGTCATAAGGTTGCGTTTGGTTGGAAGGAATGGAATGGAATGGATTTGAGAAACTATTATAATTTTCAAGTAAATTATGTTTGAGTAGGTAATGAAATGTAAAATCCACGGGAATGTTTCACCTCAAATTCCTTTGGTTGTAGGATTTCAAATTCTCTCTTTAGGTGGAAGGATTTTGAAATCTCACAATCAAGGAAATTTGAAGTGAAACATTCCCTTGGATTTTAATTTCATTACCCACTCAAACGTTAATTTACTAAAAAATTATACTAGTTTCTCAATTTCATTCCATTCCTTCCAACCAAACGCTCCCTAAGTCGTTTGTGAGGGAATGAAAATGCATACAAGTTGAAGTTGAAGTTGGTATTCAACTTCCTCACAAACTTACAAATCAGCGTAGCTTGACTCCTTCGATTCCAATGTCAAAGTTAAGCCTCTTCCCATGAATCTTCAACTATGGTGAGAATCAACAACGTCGTCGGGGATAAAGGCGGTGGTTGAAAATTCGTAGAGGAATTGAAGGATGCTTTGGATGTGGACATTGAAGACAGAATGATGAAGGATACAGATGCAAAGTTGCATTCAAGAGCATGGACGGGAAAAAAGCCCACCCCTCTCGTCATGAAGACATACATGTTTTTCTGTATGTCTAGGCATATGACTGATTCGAGAATAGAACCATGTGCTTTCTTATATTGCATTTGGGCTAGGGGTGATTTATAACTACTTTATAAGCAAGTGTTTGGGTTGAAAATGTAACGCATTTAATAAATACTTGGTTTAAATGTTATTCATATGTTTAACCCCGAAACCAATGTAAGACCTATTCACACCACCTGTTTAGTGTTTACCGTTTACCATCCATCAACCAGTTTCGAATAATCGATTTTAAAAGTGTCAGGCTACAATTGATATCTTTGATACAAATAACTATACAGGTGATATTGACATTCACCAATTTTAACAAAAGATACTCGTTTTCGGTCTTTTATATTAAAAAGGTTAATAAGGCTAAAATCATTGGTTTCAAGGCACAACCGTTTTCCAGCAAGAGATGTGGCGTCAGTTTCTTAACATTAGATCAATAAAAACAATTATGTTTTCATAATTACATGGTTCAACTTCAAATGAGCATTTACATTTACTTCAAAGAGCCAAATACGCCCCCGGTCTTCAATGCAAATGCCCATGATCATCTCATCCACTTGCCAATCTCCATGCCATCAACAATGCAACGCCATTTTCTTGTCTTTCGGTTAAAAGAGAAAGAAAAAGAAAAAAAAAAGATACTAAACAAAAACGCATATGTGAGACCTCGAGAGTGAAATTTGACACAACGATTCAACGACTGCATGCGTCATCATCCATTTCAAATCGCACAGACAAAATATTGAACTAATCACAGATGCCTCTTCAATCAAGACAAGATGTTGAACCCACCTCTGTTTTAACATCTGGTTTTAGCTCTAGTTGTCCTTCAACGCATAACATTGAGGTGCCAGCTCAGCTAGCCACAAATAATCAATTCTAGTAACATTGCGTACATAATTACGAGTTGTTTGAACTAAATTGTAGAAATTATGCACTCAGGTTTTGTACGCCGTAAAACAGAAGTTGGGTGAATCTCTGCAATCTGACCATTCGCCAAAACCCTGCCAATTATAAACCCAGATTTAATACCCTTCACAAATAACCTCAAGATAACAATGTAATGTAATATTCCTTCTTTATTTGGGCAAATTTGCAAGCTGAAATTTTACATATTTGAGATATGAAGTTCTTATGCTACATGCATACACGACAAGAACCTAACACAAAAATCAAGTGTTCAGGTTTGTTAAGACGGGCAAGGATCAGTTTAAGTCTGACCCGCAAACACGTTAGGATAAACAAGTCAACCTGATGGGTTCGTGGGTTGACGTGTTAAATCCATTTACTTTTTTTAATGTGTTTTATTTCATAGCTGAAACTGGTTGGGTAATTTATGCCAAAATCTAAAAGATAAAAGAGAAATTAACATCACATTCTATAGTCTAAACATAATTGTTATATGCATACAAAAACATATATTTTATATTGTTTGTTGTAAATTGTAATTTTAAAGTATTAATATGCAAAAGAAGAACAAATAATTAAATCTAGTTAAACACGCCATGTTCATGTCAACCCATAAATAGCATGCCATGCTTAGTTTCTTGTGCCTAACACAATGTCATGTTCGACCCACCAACTCATGAACACAACCTAATAAACACCACTACTATTCTGGTGTCTGTTTAAGCAAATTCTTATGGTACATATGTATCTCTTATAAAGATGTAAAAGTTGTTATGGTGAGTTATTCACCTGTATGTACCGTCAGGCTGCTTTAATGCTGCATTCAGGAAATATGAAGCAGCAAGGCATCTGCGGAGCTGAAGCATGTCATTTCCACATGAAGATATCTTAAGCCCCATTCGTTCTACATTTTCCCGAATTTGACTACAATAACCAACAAATAATCGTTATGCGTCCTGGCCAATATAATGGCATAACAATATAGCATATCAAAAGTTGGGTACAACATTTTTGGGGGTAATTTCATGTATACTCCTCAAAACTTCGTATAATATCATACGTACCCAACAAAAGGTGATTACTTGCACTAGTATATGAAAGTTTGGAGAGCGGCAAGAAAGATAAAGGAAAAATGTCATATTATAAGTTGTATCTAATCAAATGAATAAATATGAAATTTTAAGTATTTAAATGGGTATATTTGATTTTAATTTATGGTTGGGTAAATATGATGTTATGCAAGTTTCTAGGGCGTATACGAAATCGCCCCCTTTTTCGATCACAAAAGGGGTAACTTTGTAAAATAGTAACCAACTTTCAAAAGTGTTTAAATTAGGTAACTCGAGTTTCAAAAGTGTTTCAATTAGGTCACTCAGTTTTTATATTTTATATAAATTAAAAGTCTTAACATGTTTTTAGCATGTTATACTTTTGGTTTCAATTAGAAAATATTTTTTTCTATCCTTTGATGCTGATATGGAACGTTGACGTAAATTTTAGGTATTTTTTTTATAATTAACATGATTTTCTTATTTTTTAATATAATTTTATATATTGAAAATTCTGACCCCCAAGTTTTCTCCACCGTTACTTTCTTGACATAAGAAAATTTAATGATGACTCGATTTGATCGTTTGGCGGTCCAATTTGAGAAAAATATGCATGAGTGACTAAATTAAAACACTTTTGAACTTGGTTACTATTCTGTGACATTTTCCCATCACAAAATATTCTAGATGGCATGTGAGTATCATATGTGATTCGATTGTGTTTCAGACTGAAACTTTCAGTACTAGAGAATAGAGATGAGAATTAACAAACTTGTAAATGTCACGAGCATGCTTCAATGAACGGTTATTTATGAAGTTATCCTTGCACCATTTCCTCAAATTCTTTTCAGCCTTTTCGTTACCATTCTCTGTCTTGCTCTTCTCCAAAAACTCCATAGAAGCACGAAACACATTAACTAACGTCAGATGGTCTCCCTCTGGGCTTGAGAAAGATTTAATAACAGTACGTGACTGCCAAAAAACATCAGTTAGAATCTTCAGCTTATAGCAAACTAACATGATTAAAATGGGAAGGTGGTGCATACCTCTTCTAATTTGTCACGAGGAACGTAAAAGATGGATTCCACTGATAGCATTGACACAACAATTAACATTTCTTCCAAACAGTCAAACTGGCTGGCTAAAATTAGTGCCTTTGAATCATTAGGTTCTAATGGAAGACGAGCCATTTGATGTCCAATTGGATCTGACAGTTTCTTTTCATCTGTCAATGCCCCTAATAAGTACAGTAATTCCAGTGATCTGATCACGGCCATCCTACACTCATGAAAGCAATAAGTTTTGTTTACCTTGCTTACAAAGTATGCATATGGTATTGCATAAAAAGAATTAATTTTTTACCTATCAGGCTTCTCCATGAAGTCAAACCCAATTATATCATCAACCCCAAGAGCTAAGAGTTGCAAAATAACATTTGAAAGATTGCATCTTCTGATCTCTGGCACTGTGGAATCATCAAGTCCCTCAAATCTGCTTTCTGGATAAAGACGAAAGCATTTCCCAGGTCCTTCACGCCCTGCACGTCCACTGCAACATTAGGAAGAAAATTTTTTTTAATTCAATAGCGTCCCATCTTATATATGTATACAGGCATACTCAATAGAACCGTATGAACCACAATAAATGTAGTGGGATTTGGGAAAGAGAAATAAAGATAGTTATGCAGGTACATGACCGCTTTTATGTATCATATTTAAAGCAACAGGTACAAGTGTATATGTAGTTCTTATAGTGCTCTACTTGAAATGCAACTTGACTTTGATGCATAATTTAATGTGCCTTTCTTACCTTCTTTGAAGAGCTTGAGCTTTCGAAGTTTTAACAACAATCAAAGATTCAATCCCGCTGTCAGGAGAGTAACTGCGCACTTTCACCAATCCAGGGTCAATAACATACTTGACTCCAGGTATTGTTACGGATGTTTCAGCAATGTTTGTTGCCAGTATAACCTAACAATTGTATTAAACCAAAATCAGTATCATGATCAGACAATAAGGTACAAATATATTTGATCACACAAAATGCTGCATCTGTTTACCTTTCTAAATCCAGCTGGAGCAGGAGTGAAAACTTTCAACTGCTTCTCCGATGGAAGAGAAGAGAACAATGGAAATATTAAGAGTTTCTGATTGACTTCAGGTAATTTCTTGAGATTTTCACGCACAAGACCCTCGATAGATTCAATCTCTTCTTGACCAGATAGAAATACAAGTATATCACCGGGGCCTTCCTCCAAATGTATCTAAAGATACAAAAAAATGGTCAAGAACTAACAAAACAACAATTATGAAGAGAAAAATTGAAAATGTCAAGCACTCAAGCAATTGCCTGAAATATGGTAACTAAAGCTGCATCCAAACAGTCCGTCTCAGGATGGGTTGTGTACAAAATATCCACAGGAAATTGCCGTCCCAGTACATGAACAGCTTTTGCACCACCAAAATACTCAGAGAACCCACGTGCATCCAAACTAGCAGACATTATAATTAATTTCAATGGATTTAATTTTCTGACTTCATTAGACTCGTCTTTCACATTGTTGGCCTTCTTCACATAATCAAATTTATTAAGTGGCCCACTAGAATTTTGAGATCTCTTCTTTTGTACACCTTTAAGCAAACCTAGCAAGACATCAGTTTGAACTGTCCTTTCATGAGCTTCATCAACAACTATAACTGAGTACCTTGAAAGATAAGGGTCCAAAAGTGCTTCCCTGTGAGCATATGAAGCATAAACTTTTTAAATACCATGCAAATAATAATCTGTTATATGGTTTTAATTATTTATATGTTAACCTTAATAGCAGTCCATCAGTCATGTACTTAATCTTGGTTGAAATCGAGGTCATATCCTCAAACCTAATAGAGTAGCCAACTTTTTGGCCCAATTCTACACCGCATTCTTCAGCTACACGTTTTGCAACTGTTACTGCAGCAACGCGTCTTGGTTGAGTGATTCCAATTGTTCCTCCATTTTACAAAATCCTCCATTGTATAAATATTGGGGTAATTCTGTTGGAATAAAATCCATACAACGAATATGTTAGCATATGGGTTCAATGAATGTCTAAATCATGTAAAACTGCACCGTATCAAGTATTCAGCAAAAAAAATAATAGAAAAAGGATCTTCCTTTACTTATATGCACTCCACTTTTAGCCCTTAACATAAACCAAACAGCAAACTGAATTTGCCATGCGTAAGTTATAACACTCTTAATATGGAAAAGATACAATGAACATATGCATTACAAGTGTGCATCCAGGAAACACATAAACATATGTACATAGTGATTTATATACAAAGACATGAAGCCAAATCAGAGAAATAAAAGGATAATAAAAGCTTACGTGTTGTCTTCCCACTTCCGGTTTCACCAACAATTATCAAGGTATCATTTTTCCGGACCTCTTCTACAAGCCTTTTCTCAACTAAACAAATTACAATGATCAATTAGGAAAAGAAAAGAAAAGGCATAAAGTCGTACAAAGAAATCACTTTAAAGCATATAAGAATCAGGAAAACAAAGAGTGTCATATTAGCAATAAAAAACCTTCAGCATAAGGGCTCAACCACACTTAATTTATATATTACACTTAATTAAGGAAAACAAATGTTAACTCCAATTAGCTCACAAGAAGAAAAACTAAACTGTTGAAGGGGAATTGCTAATTTCACTGTAAGCAATAGAAAGAAATACAATATGTATAAAAAGTAAAGCAAATCCTATATAAAGTGCGATGAACAGAATAGATGTACCTGAAGCAATGGGTAGAGACCTTCTCTGTTGCTCAATCTTGTGTCTCCTGAGAGAATATTAGTTCAGTAATTAGGATAGATGTACATGATATGTATGTATGTATGTATATGTGTGTGTGTGTGTTTTTTTAAAATTGACCTGGTAAGGGCGTCGGACATGTGATTAGTGAATTGAGGTTTGAATTGAGGACGATTGGTGGTGTTGTTGTTGTTGTTGAAGTTTCTTGGGTCTCCTGTAGCAATGGAAGGCATCCCTGATGGAGGAGAAGAAGAAGAAGAAGGGGTTTGGGGGCGATTTTCCGAAAGAGGATTATTTGGCGGCTCCTGCAGGGTTTGTAATTCACCAACACTTCGAGGATCTCACAATTCAAAAACCGGCCCCAACCGGCTTTTAACTTAGACTTTAGAGTTAATTACATGGCTGGTCCTTCTGAGTAGGGATGAAAACGAGTCGAGCTGTTTGTATAAGTTTAAGATCAGTTTGTTTTGGTCTAGAGAGTTTGAGTTCAGCTCGTTTCGAGATTAGTTTTGAAAGTTTGAGCTCGGCTCGTCAGGTACTTTTTCAAGATTAAGTTCGGCTTGGGCTCGACTCGCTTATTATTTAGTTATTATTCTTTAATATTTTTATATTTAATGTTCTATTAATATATTTTATTTATAAAACCAAACCCGGCTTTGATAGGGGCCGGGACAAGGGACCGCTCAGGGACCTATCTTCTCGGAGGCCCGAATTTTTTTTAAAAAAAATATTTTTTACATATATATATAATATATATATATATATATATATATATAGATATATATATATATATATATATATATATATATATATATATAGATATATATATATATATATATATATATATATATATATTATATATATATATATAGGGGAAGGTTCCATTGAAAACCATGTTATAAATGAAAACCATGAAAACTAAGGGTTTCATATATGTAAGTACATGTTACAAAGTATATAACTAATAGTTACGTATATGTAGGGGTTATGTATATGTACATACATGCTAACAAGTGTACAACTAAAAGTTACGTACATATAACTCATACAAGTTACGTATACGTAAATCGTTTCGTCATCATTTTCATTACTTGGAGTTTAAACTAAATAATATATAATGAACTCAAAAAATAAAGTTGAATTTTACTCAAATATACTTTAAACAATAAAAAGGTCGAATCAATTATAAATTATGTGATTGGAAAGTGGTGGTTTTCACGGTTTTCATTTATAAACATGGTTTTCATTTGATCTCCCCTATATAGATAGATAAGATATATATAGAGAGAGAGAGAGAGAGAGAGAGAGAGAGAGAGAGAGAGAGAGAGAGAGAGAGAGAGAGAGAGACAGAGAGACAGAGAGAGAGAGAGAGAGAGAGAGAGAGAGAGAGAGAGAGAGAGAGAGAGAGAGAGAGAGAGAGAGAGAGAGAGAAGAGAGAGAGAGAGAGAGACAGAGAGAGAGAGAGAGAGAGAGAGAGGAGAGAGAGAGAGGAGATATATAGATATAGTATATAGTATATATAGATATATATAGATATATATGTATATATGTATATATATGTATATACATATATATAATATATATATATACATATATATATATGTATATATATGTATATATGTATATATATATATGTATATATATGTATATATGTATATATATATATATATATAGGGGAGTGTTATCCTGAGAACCGCCCTTTTTTGTGAGAACTATAGGAACCAATATGAGTCACTCATTTTTTATCACATGCAAATCACATGTATTTCCCCTCTTTTTTTAAAACGTTCATAAATTTTTTTCACGACTTCATTTTTTCAAAAAATTTCAGCATAAAATTCAGTATTTTTTATCTTTACAACGCCTACCATATTGATATTTTTTAAAAAAAATCCATCCGTTGTTTACATATGTGTAAATCTGGTTATAACACATTTGTAATACTGGATTTACACATGTGTAAATCCGGTATTACACATGTGTAAAACGAATTTTGTAAAAAAAATGAAAATTTTTTTATTTTTTATAATTTTTTTATGAAAGTGTAAAACTAGGGGAACATTTTTGTATTTTTATTTGCAGGACCGTTTAAGGGCTTAAGCACAATTACAACACAACAACACAATGAGGAGATTAACTAAGCTCTAATCAAACAGTAAACTGGGTAACCAAAAATGATACAAAGAACACAAGTAAAGCAAGAGACAGAACAAGAGAATATTGGTTTCAAGGAGGCAGTATATTGCTTTCTCAAGTTCTTTTACAAGTGTTACAAAGCATAAAGAAAAGATACAAGAACTTGAAATACTTATACTACAACCTACAGCCGGCTATACTTTGAAAGCCAGCTGGATACAATTGACTAGACACTAACAAAATCAATTGTAGGATCAAAAGGCATATCTGCCTTTTGACCTTGTGACTATGACATGCCATAGCTCACATCCTTATACAATACAAAAGGATAAAGTACATAAAGTGGAAAGTTAAGACTCAAGACCTCAATGTACAGTTACCAAAAGCAAGGCCCTTTTCACCAACTCATGTAAGTTGGTGACTTTACAGAGATGCAGCGGAAAAGGTGCTTTATGAAACAGTACATCAGATAAAGCATGTGTACTAAAAGTCTTCGGAAGAAATCTGTCTTCATAGGTTGAAGCTTCGGAAGACTTTGTCTCTGAAGCTTCGGAAGACTTCATGTTTGGCTTCGGAAGATATTGGTCTTGGCTTCGGAAGATTTTACACTTAGAGTATTTTCTAATGCTTTGTGTAAAACTTCCGAAGCATTCTTCACTTCAGTACTTAGTGCATGTTGCTGAGACACTTAGGCTGTTTTGGGTTGCATCAGACTTCAGGAATCCTTACAAACTCCCCCTAGGCTGATGCTACCAAAACACTTGGAAGATCTTCAAATGTTGGTAGTCTTCAGTACAATCAGGACCATTCCTTTCTTCATGAGATGGTCAGGATCATCAAGACTTTCATAGTATCTTCTCATCTCAAAGAGATCATGCAGAGGTAAGTTGATTATGTCTTGCCATGAGTAGACATTCTCAACACCTTGATCTCTGATAACATGCCATCTTTCTGGATTAGTAGAGTAAGTCCAGGACAAGATGGGTGTCTCAGTTATTAGAGGAGCCACTTGAATAGGAGTTAATTGGGCTGCCTCATCATGCACTTCCTCAGGTTGATCTGATTCAGCCTGAGGTGCAGAGGTAGATGACTTTGGCTTCTTCTTCTTAGTCTTTGGTTTAGAAGCCATCCTCTTCTTCCTCTTGGATGTCTTTAACTGAGAAGACTGGTCTGCAGCACCATGTTGATCATCAGTGTCTTTCTCAGTTGGGTGTTCCTCCCTCACAGGTTCAGAAGGAGAGGGAGTTTGACCCTGCCTAGGATCAGAAGATGAAGCTTGCTGAGGCTCAGCTGGAGGTGCTGGTTGAGGTGTCTCTGGTTGTTCAAACTTGACCTCCACTTCAGGTGGGACTTGACTTGGAAGAGAGTGCAAGTCAATGAGTTCTCCACTTTTAATCTTCTGCTTGATCACCCTAATATGCTCATCCATGGTGGATAGAGACATGGGGCCAAGTCTCCTTCCGGAGAATCCATACAGCTTCAAGAAGCTCACCATTCTTTGTCTGTCAGCAGACTTCTTTGCATTCTTTTGAATGATGGCCCTTGACTTTGCAGCTTCTTCCCTTAGTTTCCTTTTGGTTGTCTTTCTTTCCTTGACTAACTCAAGCTCAAGTTGCTTTAGATACTCGAACTCAATGAAGTCATAGGACAAAGGGAGAAGTGCATCTGCCTGATAGAAGCCTGTGGCACTCAGGTAGTTGATCATCTTGATCCTATCTTCCTCTTTATCTACCTGAGGTTCTTGTGGAGCCACATCTTCCTGTGCAGGACTTTCTTGAACTGGTGAGAGAGTAGGAGCATGCTTGTAAAGTCTTTTCTGTCTCTTCTCCTCTTTGAGTTGGAGAAGTATCATTGCATCCTCTTTCTCCTTCAACTCTCTTGACACTTCTCTGTCAGCCAGTTCATTTAGTTCTTCTAAGGGGAGGGAGATGATCTCATCAATGTCATAGTTCCTGGTCTGTAAGTAGGTAATCCTGACTGCCCTTAACTCATCATCTTGAGTATTTGGTCTGGGAGCAGCCCTGATTGCAGCTTGCATGAAGCTAGATGACCCAGTGGAACTTTCTCCCCTTAGTCTCCTTTTCCTCTCTCTCTCTTCCTCCTTAATTTCCTCAGAAGTCATTATCCTTTTCCCTTTGTCACCAACAGACCTTTGTGACTCAGGGTGGATTGAGGCTTGGCCTTCATTGCTTGGAGTAGCTTCCATGCTCTGGCCAGAGAGAGGCTGAGAAACACCTTCACCAGCAGGTGTCTCAGATGGAGTTTGGACCTCAGCAGCAGTTGTTGATGATGAGACAGGGGTCTCAGGTTCTGTCACTGGGCCTTCAGTCAAGGTTTCCCCTATGAAACTAATCTTAGGGTCCACCTCAACATCCAGTTGACCGATGACATTGCCTGATTGCCTAAGTCTCCTTCTTAGAGAGAACTCTGCAAGGATCCTGTCTTGGATTCTTTGAGCCAGCCTGTCAGCTTGTCTTGAATTGCTTGGATTGACAAGTGGCAAGTTGACTAAATCCAGTCTTTCATAAAAGCTCAGGCTTTGGAATTGAAAAACTTCTTGTTGGCCTTGAACTCTTTGAAGTATGAGGGCTCTCCTGTCATCATCATACCTCCACCTTATGATGTGATTGCCAGTTCCTAGTGGTGGAGATGAGACAGCCCTTGGTATACCTTCCTCAAAGAGACTCCTGATGAGAGAGTCTATAGAGTCCACATTAATGTGAACTTGAGGAAGTTGCTGAGAATGCACAACAGCAAGTGAGGATGGTGAGTCCTCTATGTCCATTCTCTCTGAAGAACTCCCAGGTTCTGTGGTTGTAACAACTTTCTCCCCCTTTTTGGTAGCATCACCCACTTGCATAGGTGAGCTGGAGGATAAGTCAATCACTTCCACAGGTTCTTGTGTTCCTGGTTGAGCTCTCCTTAAAGGTCTCCCAGCTAGTTTTTCCTGCAGATATGAAATCTGGAGTTGCTGATCATTGACCCTGTTTTGCAGGGTAGTCACCTGAGATTCCAAGTGACTAACCTTAGAGACTAAGTAGGTGCATGTTTTTGACAGTTTTTGCACCTTTAGTCTCAAATTCCCCTCATCTTCATCAGAAGATTCATTGGGGGATGAGATGATTGGACCAAAGTCCTCTCTCTCACCACCAGCTTGAGTTTCTTGGCTGCTGGTTTTCCTCTGCTCACTGGCAGCCTCAGTTGAGATGCCAATGGGCTGAGTTGCCATGGTTGAGGTCTTAATGATGTAATCACTTTCAAAAGTGAGAGCCTCTTCCATATGGACATCCTGAACAGGTTCAGAAGTGTCCACCTCAGTAATAGGTGACTGATGGGGGATAGACTGAGGAGAGTCAGAGGTACTCATCTCTCTTTGAGTAGGGGAGGAGAAGAGAGACTCATGGTACTCACTGAATCCTAAGTCTTCATCAGTGTAAAAGGATAGGTTGGAATTGGTTGGTTGAGATCCAAAGGCTGGGGATGGTAGCTGTCCCCTGAAGGTTGTTCACTTGAGTGTTGAGACTCAGAGTGAAGGCTTAAGGTTGTTGGGCTAGTGAGCTCATCAGGGTGAGCTTGAGGAACCTCAGCCCTGATAGGTGAAGTAATGGGAGTGGTTTGCTCCTCAGGAGAAGTGGGAGCTCTAGTGTCCACTTCTTCCTGTAAGGTTGAGTATTTGGGGGCCTGCACAGACTCAATAGCCTGAGCAGGGGTTCGTTTGGATTTTCTTTGGTAGGTGAGGGTAATTTCTGGTCTTTTTAATGGTAAGGACAAAAGAGGTGTGGGTTCAACACTAGCTTGTGTTGCTAGGTTGTCACCTTGAGCAATGAGCTCTAACATTTTTGGGACTAGGGCTGTTTCTACCCCAGAGAAGCCTACAGTTGGCTTCTTCATTATTTTAAAGATGCCGGGCTTCATCTGTCCCAATTTAAGAATATTACCTGTTTCCCTCAACTGTGAGCCCAGTTCACAGTTGAGAATGTGTTGAACATATCTAGGAAACATGTAATACTCTAAGGAGTCTAAGTTTGCAAGTAAATTAGTATAACAAATTGTGAATACCTGAACTTGACCCCTGAACCATTCCATGAACTATAAAGGAGAGATCCTCAGGAATCTGGTCCCATCCACCATGCTTGTTTGACAAGCTGTGGATAACCACATGGAGCAGGAATTTCCATTGGGATGAGACCTTCCCTTTCCTAAAGGTCTTTACAGAGAAATCTCCCTCATAGCCCATCTGCTCAAAAGAATGATTAACAGCTTCTTTTGGGAAGGACACCTCACCTTCTTCATCATCCAGCTGTAGATGTTGGTTAATGATGGCCGGAGTGATGAAGATTGTCCTCCCTTGCACTGTGGCAGACAGTGCCCTCTCCCCATCCATAATGACCTCTTGGCAGGTCTTCCAGAATTCAAGCAAATGATCCTCATATAGAGTAGGATCAATGGTTAGGGAGGTGAAATAATTTGACAGAGTCAAGAATTGGCAAATCTCTGAGAAACTTGCATCTTTCTCAGAGCTTAACAGAGCAACTTGATTATGTTGCCTGTGTAGTTGCATGGAGAAATCAGGGTTGTTTCTGCGGTTAAGGTTGGCCATTTCAGAAGCTTAAGGGTGAAGAAAGGTAGAAAGCAAAGGCGGTTTAGAGAATTAGGTTAGAGAAACAGTAGAATTGAGGAAGATAGTGGGAAAGAGGGGGAACCGTTGGGTATTTATATGAAAAGGGATTTGAACCAAAGTTAATGAAAGAGGATAAACTTTGAAATCCGAAAGTCGGTCCCACCTCTAAAAGGTAGTTTACTTTTGCTCAAAAAGTAGTTTCTTGGAATTCGAAAAGCTTCCGAAGTTTATTTGTCTTCGGAAGTTTTGATTAAAAAGCTTCCGAAGCTAAAATGGCTTCGGAAGATTTTCCTGAGAGTCTTGATAATTTATGCTTCGGAAGAGAAATAAACCCTTGAATGCTTTGTATGAAAATAAACAAAGCTTCCGAAGGTTAATTTTGCTTCGGAAGGAAAAGGTTCTTGAAATAAATAAGTGTCTGAGATAAGAATTTTAAGCTTCGGAAGATGAATTTGACTTCTTCCGAAGGTAAAATCTCTTAGACAGTTATTTATTTTGAAGACATGTTTTTCTTCCGAAGATAAAATTTTATCTTCCGAAGTATAAAATTTTCAAGAATCTAAGGAAAGTCTTCAAAAAGAATTTTACATCCAAAGAAAACATGAGCTTATGAAAGTGATGAACTAGACAACTTAGGACACACATATTTTAAGAAGAAATAATTAGAATTAGTTTTAATAAAAAGTCTACTCAAAGTTAATCATCCCAATAGCTGATATCAGATACTTAAATCTCTGTTCATCAAAAGCTTTGTGAACAGATCAGCATATTGTTCATCTGTATGAACTTTGACTAGTTTAATTAATCCTTTTTCATAGTTATCCCTTATTAAATGATACCTGATGTTGATGTGTTTGGTCCTTGAGTGCTGCACAGGGTTCTCAGTGATAGAGATAGCACTATTGTTGTCTATGTGGATAGGAGTCTCTTTGAAGTTAAATCCATAGTCCAGCATCTGATTTTGAATCCAAAGCACTTGAGCACAGCAGCTTGCAGCAGCAATGTATTCAGCCTCAGCAGTTGATGCAGACCACACAGGATTGTTTCTTGCATTGCCATGAGACCACCCTTCCACCAAGGAATTGACATCCCCCAGATGTAGAC